>OU343037.1:11357658-11412425 GCA_910593735.2 Ectemnius lituratus | reverse complement strand
GCTCCCATAGACACGAGAGGAATCGGCAGCGTTGAAAAGTGGGTTGCGAGGGGGGGGGGGGGGAGCCATGGGGCAAAGGTAAGGGGAGTAAGGAGTTTAAAGGAGATAGTCGTCGCCGAAGGACTTCTCTTTGTCCGGAGCGTGCGGCCGATGGGAGTGGGCTGGGCGCGAGAGAGCCTGGCAAAAATCGCCATTGTTCGTTGCGCTTGAAATTCCAACGGGCGAGATCGTATTACGCGATAGTCCACTTAATACAATCATCGGGCGAGCGAGTATAGCAGTGTCCTACATTGTTGCTTCTTAATCTTAGAGCGCGATCACATTGTCCGGCTATCGATATGCGCCGCGAGCAGTGCCTCCCCTCGATTTTGATCGGCCTCATTCGAAGTAGCTGGCAATCGGGGCACCTACTATCTAGACTAGACACGCCGTACAGATAAGACACGGAACTGCCAAGGCTAGCGATCTTAAGAATCAAAAGTTTTGCTGCTTTAATGTTGGCAACTAGATAAGAAGCTCGTCAGATCGCCACCAATTCGAATCGGTGGCACTCGGCAGACCTTCCTACAAATGATTTCCAGTGGTGCAGCTGAAGCCACTCGGCCTCTCTCTCTCTCGAGAGAGAGAGAGAGAGAGAGAGAGAGCAGAAACGTTCAATTCCCCGAGAAGTTGCAATCCCGGTTTTTGCCGCACTTTGATCTCTCCTCGAGGTGGAATTATTAAATTTCCGGCTTCACCCGTTGCCGCCGACGCGGCTGAGCTCTTTTTGACGCCGCGGTGGCGGCGAAATTCTCTCGGGCTTAAGTGTCCGGAATTAGTTATTCCGACATATTTGAGAGGGAGGAAAAAACCTCTCCAGGAGTTACTTAACACTTCCCGAAGTGAAAGTCCGCCATCGGCGAGTATGCTCGTTTACTCTTTTTGCCCCACGAGCGCCTCAATCAACCTCGCGGCATTTTTAGCACGCGACTCAACTTTCCTTGGACATGTACTGTAGAACTAATTATCAGAGACTGTTTATCGAGAATATTGAAGTTTGTCAACGGGGGAAGCACTGCAAACGCGCAACATGGTCAATATTGGATGCTTCAAAGTGTATTTCACATCAGTCAACAGTAAAACTAATCCTCATTAGAGTGTATTCCTCAAGCAAATATATAAGCCGGAAGATTTTTCGCTTTCATCAAATTCCCTCCGTTGAGTCAAGAGTTAATTTAGCGCCGGAGAGCAAAACGCAACGAGTAAAAACGTTAAGAGTGCGCCACGCCATAGAGCCGCTGCTTTTCCTGGCAGCTCTGATGACCCGGCTGCCGACGACACCAATGTTGCCACAACTTCCGAAGGAAACTTCCATCTAACTCCATTCAATTTTCACAAAATCAGCAATTCCCCGGATCCCAGCGAGTCAGTGAGAGGAGTTTCCAACTCCAAGTATCGGGCAACGAGTAAATTTTCATTAGCATTGTCAGGTTCCCTTCGGCATTCCGTCAAAGTCCACCGATAATGAACAGTCTGAATGTCCCATGACGAATGAATGGAGTGGCCGAAAGGGGCGTCGATCCTTCCGTGACGAGGAAAGCTTCGCGCAGCTCGCACTTCCTCTTTGTGCAGTTAAAAATTGATTTCTCCGGTCACGTATACAAAAGTCGTCAACTATTCGCCGAAGGTGGCAGTGGGGCGTCGGCGGCTTCTTCTTGTTTAGGATCACGCGCCGATCCGGCTATTCCTGGCACAAAAGACTCGACAAGGGCTTTCCGTTTCCCTCTCGTTCCAATGGCAAGAGGCGCGCCGGCAATATTTCGCGTGCATGATTGGGCAAAAAGCAGTGCCTTCACTGCCTGTTCCGATGCACCGTGGACAGCATGAACGCGCGAGTGAGCGCAAGGGCGAGCATGCACTGCGGAGAAAAGTGGAGTGTGCATCAGGGAGAATAAGAGAGAAAGAGAGGGGAGGATGGAGAGGCAGAGGGTGAATAGGGAGGCAGATGCTCACTCTACAGCCTCACGCCCCGATACAATGGTTCCAGGATACACGGCGAAAATAATGGTGGTCGTCCGTAAACCTATGAACCGATTCAATGCCGAGCAGCCACCTTTCTTCTCCTTCCCTTGCTGCTACGCCGCTCGAGCGTCTGCTTCGTTCTTATTCCATCGCCATCCCAGCTCTCCTCTCTCGATCCCTTTCTTCCCCGTCCTTCTCTACAGGTGTATGTCTCTAAGAGACATACCCTGGCCTCTTCTCCAGCCGCTGCTGCATCACCCTCTTCCTTTTTCGATCGGTGTATCTGCTTCCTTCGAGCTTATTCTACTCCACGCATCGTTTCGCCTTCTTCCATCCACAATCTACAATGTACCGCCCCTTCCTGCGAGAGCCTCGCACACGTCTCACATTTGCCTCCAATGTTTCGTTCCACACACCCGTTGCCAAAAAAGTCGCTGATTCTGGTAGATCGAATGTTGGGAAGGACGCGGCTGGAAAGGGGTTTTCATTTCGTTGAAGAGGACCTTTGTACTGGCAATTCTCCTTATAAAGGGAAAGGCAGGCAGGGTTACTTTGCCATCGGGTATTGTTTCGCTCGACGCATGGAGCGAGATAACTTTGTTTCCAGAGGGGAAATGGAAAACCGAGCCCTCCCGATCCTTCTACCGGGACTTGCGAATAAAGCTGCATATAATTTAACAGATTGCGAGAGTTCGGCTGGTACTCGGGGGTTGCCGCGGCGCTATCGTCCACCGGCCATCAGGGCCAATTTAAGGGCCATTATTCACGCATCTCGTGTAATTTATAGTTGGCGGGCAGTCGCGAACACGTGCCGCGGTTATTGCGAACAAGAAATCACTGTGAAGCCGAGAGTGATACAGGCAAAATAGGAAGGGCCAGAGGGAGAGAGAGATAGAGCCGGCAGAGCGGGCGCTTGGACTGTAAATCGCTTAATAACATCTCACCCTCGTTATAGCCGCGTCTACACTGTACACACCCCGACTCTAGAATCGAGTTCAGTAACGGAGATCCTTTCGCCATGATTTCTTACATGGTATATAGGGTTTCGCTTTCCCCTCCCTCTTCCGTTCGAAGCTGCAGCGTATCATCGTGCTGGCATCGAGATTGCACTGACCAAGCAACCGGTCGGTGTGTGTGCGCGTGTATGTGTGCTGGCCCGTCGTACTCTGGAATGAACTCCGTGCCGGGCGCGGCATTGTGCTAATCCTGAGTTACGTCGGCCTGGCAATTGTGTCAAGTTTACGGTCGAGCGCGATTCCATTGGGGCAAGTCAAGGTGTGTCTGTGGCCGGTGATGTAGCGGTCGGCCAGCTAGCCGACCCGATCTCTCGGAGAAGCCGAGAGCCAAGAGGGGGCGAGCGAGATAGAGAGATAGGAAGGAGAGAGTACGAGAGTGAGTCGAAGTAGAATAGGAACGCGATGGAGAGAGTGAGAGGAGGGACGTGTTGGTTCGCGCGATCGAGAGAAAGGCAGACAGGCAGTCCGGTCGGGCCGTTCGCCCGAGAGAGATCGAGATTGCGAGAGGGTGAGAGAGGGAGAAGGTGGAAGATGCTGTTCTCCACGGTCCCGCCATCAAAGGAGGAATTACCGAGAACTAGTTTTCTATGGGCTCGCCACGGGAACACGGCTTCCTTAGGTAAGGTCGGCTCCGGAAAGATGATTCCATTATAAGTTTCGCCGGAGAGTCTCGCCCGCTACTCTCGCCTTCTCCCTCTCTCACTCGCACTAACTCTCTGCTTCCACCAGCACCCTTTATCTATCCATCTATCTCAGTATCTGTCTCTATTTACGGTCTTCGGCCCTCGCGAGCGCGCCCGCGCGAGATTTCGCTCGGTCCCGCAACCGCGGCTCTTTCACAAATTGCACTACCACCGGTGCTACTTACTCCATCGGTGGAATGAGTCAGGTTTTGCTGTTGGTGCTCCTCCCAACGCGCCTTAGTGCGGCCAACTAGTTTTTCGATCGCCCCGAGGAACGATCAGCTTCCGTTGTCTATCTCCCTCTCTTTCTCTCTCCCTCCTTGTCTTGACTTCCGGCCGGGAGTTAGTGTTAATAGGGCTCCCAAGTACAACGGAGCCAGTTCATCTTGCAAGTTTAGTATTAAAGGGAATGTCTCAATGTAGCAGGCGAGGTTACGTTCTCAATCAATTATGCAAAGGGACTTCTGTTAACAGTCCGCCTATAAAAGGCAGGTTGTTGTTATCGCTTCATTGTTCCGAGCGAGGACGTTGGCCCAGTTTCGCCTCGCAAAACACTTGTTCCCGTTGGCGATCGTAGCTACTGGAAGAGAGTGTATTCGAGAGAGAGAGAGAGAGAGAGAGAGAGAGAGAGAGAGAGAGAGAGAGAGAGAGAGAAAGGGAGAGAGAGAGAGTGGCTAGCGCGCGAAATTGTTCTCGATCCGCGTGGAAGTTCGGAGGTTTATGGCCTTCGGTTTACGCGCGCTTTACGAGGTTGCAACTAGACCCGCCGTATAATGGTCGCTCTCGTCCGATCGTTTTACGCAAGGCGGCCGATTATCGGCATCACTAACAGATACACACGCGCATGCATGTGCATACCACTCGATATGTGTGCGATGCAGAGGGAGTGTTGTAAGTGCGGGCTCACTCGTGGTACAAGCGTTCATTCGAGATTAATGAAGTCGGGTCAGCGTGGCAACGGGCGAAAGAGAGCAATTGAATTCTTTATATTGGGCTGCTGGTGCTCCGGTTATGTTGCTGCTGCTACCCGATGAATCATATCTCGCTCGAGACCCGCTAAAGAACGTTGATCCGACGGCGATTTATCTCCGCCGGTTGATCCCTTAATAATGCCCTGGAACCGATGCGATAGGCAGGCGTCCCATTGATTTCGGCAGCATTTACGGATGCTTACTTTTTCGAGGCAGTGCCTCCACGGGCGCGCACGCATTAATATTCCGGCGGCTTCGCCCTCTCAGCTCCGAAGAAACTGGGTGATAAT
Organism: Ectemnius lituratus; assembly: GCA_910593735.2. Classification (NCBI taxonomy): domain Eukaryota; kingdom Metazoa; phylum Arthropoda; class Insecta; order Hymenoptera; family Crabronidae; genus Ectemnius; species Ectemnius lituratus. The sequence goes on along the minus strand of OU343037.1, from coordinate 11,407,464 downwards.
TTACTGTGATCCACGCTCGACTCCTCTTCGTCCGCTGGCAGTTTCGGGCGAAATTACGCTTGATTTAAAGCGGACCGGACCACTGAACACGGCAGAGCACACCACGATACGCGTATCTGCTTTGATACACCTATACAGGGTGTAACAAAAATATTTGACTACCAGTTAATGTTTATGTTAATATGATATCCTGTTGGAAATTTTCAGTCGACCTATTTACGAATCGTATACAAAATTCATCCAACTTGATTCAGGTGGTTGATTCACATGGTTTTCGGTATCCGATACCCTGTTTTATATCGGTCTATCGAGGATTCCTGTTACACCGAGTACACAGAGAACTTGCGGGCATAGATCGCCGTGAGATTCGAGCAACAAATATTCGAGTATCTCTTTTCCTCGGAGGAAATGCGCCCAGGGGTCCAGACGCGACGTGACCAAGATAACGAAAACGGCGCGGACTCCCGCAAGGGAGGTGCGCCGCGGCGCCGAAACCCCGTGGAAAACCCTTAGCGAGAAGTTTTCCACGTAGAAGCTAACGTGCGTGCCGGCGGCCAGCGTACCATCCGGTAACATTTCCTCGTTCGAGGGAGTATATCTTCTTTTATACGATGGAATATATTGCGAGCGGGAGAGGAGAGCAGAGAAGAGTAGAGCAGTTGGGAGGAGAACGAGCAGCAACATCGAGCGAGTGAGCGCGGACCGTACGTGTCACGCACGCCGGAAAGAAATATTTATTCGTTGTTGCGCGCATTGAATTCTTAGGAGGAGCGCGCGGGCCACGACGCTCACTGAGAGCAGGCCGAGTTTAACCAACCGTGAAGCGTACTGAATTTTTACGATTATTTATCGTTATTGCCCGTGATACGCGGGGGAGGACCCTCCGTCTTCCTCGTCCGCCCCACCTCCACCGCTCCCACGTGAAACAGGCCAGCTCTACCTGAACCAAGCCGGAATCCCGTGGCCGGAAAAAATTGGAGCTATGAGACTACGCTGACTCGAGATACCCGCTATTACAAAGAGTCCACGTTACATTTATTAGGCCAGCCATCACGAGATATCGCGCGCGCGCGCCACTATACACCGGTTAAAGTAAATGGCTGGTATCCCATTCTCCTTTTGGAACGGTGCATTATCTTCGAGCAGAACGACCCAAGGGGTGGCAGAACAGCAGTAGAATTCGAGACGCATTCTCATTTGTAGAATTCTGAAATCAGACGTGCGGGAGAAAGGACTGCCCGTTCCCAAGTAAATGGGAGCTAGAAACATTAGGTGGGCGCACCTATAAAAATGACTGAGCACACAACATCTTATTCAGATTTTGCTATAACAAATATGCGGGAACGCCTCTCGGATATGAAACTGGCTCTTTTGTATCGAGGGAAAGGCGATTTTCGAGAGAAACGATAACGTTCTTGCATTTGGGAGGAAGCGCAGTTGGCGATTCTCTCCCGGGGGGCTAAATGAACTGGATAGGTTTTCTCTCGCGATAGCTGGGAAGTCGTTACATACTGGCTCGATTTCGCCGCGGGCGAAAAATGGCCGTTTGACATAGAGCACACGCCGGCCGAATTTTAAGGTAGAGCAAGGGCCACCGATGGTACATCGTAATGCACCAGCAGCACGAAACTATACTTCGTGCTAGAGTGTTCTGGCCCATGCATATATCTAGCTAACCGCCGCGTGCCTGTCGCTGGGAATTGCGATTCGTGTCCCATTGTACTTAAATAGTTCGAAATGTCGGCGCTCGATTTAATTTCGGGATACTGCAACTATTTCCATTTGCGGAATTTATACGCCACAGTTCCGGCGTACGCCGACTCTGTCCCGTAATTGTATATCGTGAAAAATGTGTGCTAGCTACAACCGGGCGATCGTGTACTGAGCCACTCCTCCTCCTCCTCCTCCTCCTCCCCCCCGTTAGCCAACACGTTTCGCTGCGCCGCTGGTGGCGGGCCAATTAATTTTATTAATAAGGATCTTTCTGTGGTTTCGCATGCCGCTCTCTTTTTCCATATAAATATGAGCCATTACCCGGAGCGCACCAGCGGCAGCGATTGATCAGGCCCCGGGCCGAAATTCAGCTTGAAATATTGGAATATCGGAAGCCTTTCAGATCGCTGCCGCGCACACAAAGCACTCACTCACCCCAAATTCATTTTTCTCCAATTAATATAATATCCCTAAATGGCTTCGCTCGTGGTAATTAGTAAATGAATTGTGCAAACAGGCGATCGCTCGGAGGCTTCTACCCTTCGGGCACCGTTGATAAAGGTCGAGTGTCATATGACGCTAAACAAAAATGATGACCTACTATTACGGGGACTAAGATAGCTGAATGGAACGAGTTCGGTGGGTTGGAGCTGTGACTTAATTCTACGACAAAAGGGTCCCACCGCGATCATTGTGGTAGGATCGCTCACTCCATTGCCTAGCGATTCGCAGGAAGGGAGTAGTAGTGCCACGTGCGAATATCAGGTCGTACGGATTACCGCCTCAAAAAGACATAAAACTGCATGCCAGGGCTTTCGAGCGGCGGGGAATCGGCCGGGGCGACACGTGACTGGCCATTGAAATTGGAAAATCATGATCAGGAAAGTTTTTAATGCGACCGCCATCTGGCTCGCGGCAGCGTATTATGTGCGCGCGCCAAGGGGTGACAGTCCCACCCACTTCCCCGCAACACCCTTGGTTCGCCCTACTCTCCTTCTCCTGGCATTTTCGACCACCCGGGGGTGATAACTACTTGCACAAAGAGCGAGAGCTACTAAATTTCCCAAGCCCCGACCATAGCCACTGGCGGCGTTGCCGTGTTGAAAGTTCGCCGGGGCCAAGTTCGACGGGTGTGACCGTTCGCCGAAAATATTTGAGTACAGAGCTGCTCTCCTCGCCCTCGCTCTCGCTCTCGCCGCTCGAGACCGTAAACGAGAACCTAGCGGCAGAACGAAAGCCGGAGTGCTCGCGCGGCCAGAGAAAGAGTCAGCTAGTTGTAGAGGGAGCGAGAAGGTACGGTGAGAAAGGGTTGTCGGAGTTGAAAGTCGGAGAAGGATGATAGATGGTGGCAGGCAAGGAGAACGGGTCTGGAGAGTTTGAAGGGAGGAGAACAGCAGCAACGGCAGCAGCAGGTGCGCCAGGGGCATGGTTTCTCGGCAAACCCGTACACAGACATGCACCATCGTATACCAGTTACAGACACACAGACACACACATACACATAGACACAGCTTGCCTGGCAATTTCTTTTGCCTTCTCGACCCCCAAAGATGATTGGTCGCACCTTGCATCGGTTATGCCCTTTTTACTGGGCCGCGTGCACCCAACTTCAAGGAACGAGGGCCGTGCGGAAGCTGATAATTTAAAATCCGGATCCTCGTGAGTATGTTAGCCGTACTCTCTCCCTTTCTCCTTCTTCCATCTCTCTGTCTCTCACAGAACTGGATGCATTGCTTCTTGGAAACGCGTGGAAGCCTCCTACTTCTCTCTCACTGGTACTTTACGCGAGCACGTGTTAATGGCACGTACGTGGCATTCCCGTGAATTTATAAAAATTGATAGGTTGCCCCGATCGATTATACCCTCGGCCGCCGCAGCGGTATCCCCTCGTCGATTCTGCTCCAAATTTTATCGTGGCCGGCTGCGTACTCCGGGATACGTGCCGCGCCCGAGATAAACGCTGTCCAAACGTGTCATAATTTGCGAGCTGACTCGTTAGTATCGTCGCGCCGCTTCTGCGGTGGGAATCGCTCGCGTCCGAGTAATTGTGGGTTTAGATTATCGGAACGCAATATATATCGCTGGCTCAGAACATTCGAATCACATCCTTCATTCGGTTTTTCCAAAATTCTGATTCCACACGCTGATACTTAGTCTCCGATGTCGAGCGCAATGAACTATGTCGTTCCCTGTATTTATTGTTCCATGCTGGATATTATACCACGATGCGATAAAAGTGCTCGAATGTGTCGAAACAAATAGCCAGCAAATGGTTGGTCCAATTCCACTCATTGTTCCATTTCCGGGACACCGTGTGAGCCACGATCGAAAGGATCATAAATCCACTGGTAGGAATCTCAAGTCGAAAGAAATGTACTTACTTACTCCTTTTAAAGGGAGGAAGTCGAAAGTGGAGTAAAATCGAATGAACTCGAGCGAGTGATTAAGGCAATAAAGCAGATCGATAAAACAGTGAGGCTGTGATTGAACCAACATATTACGTCACCGATATTTCTTAAAGTAACGTGAAATTTGCCTTTTATTTCGTATTATCATGAGTTCGATTCTATGCGGTGAAGTGGAATAGCTCGAGTAAAATCCATTTCTTGTATTTCGACAGCACCACGGAAGAGCTGTCCACATAGCAACTTAAATCGTCTGTGAAAGATTTCTTCAAAGCTCACATCGATTGAAATGAAGTCTTAGCTAGTCCAATTGCGATTGGATAAACAACGTCGACGCTCTCGTTTTTCCAACTCCGATACGGAAACGCGTAGAGCGTATTATTCCTAGCTGGAGCACTTCTTCCTCGTTGGAAGCTTCATCTGTCGGTGTGCCATTCTCTCCTCGACACCTCATCCTCCGGCACTTTCGCGGAGCTTCGAACAGTTCTTGTTCCTTCGATTCCGGCGCTTGCTGGCTAGCTCGATGCAGTTGAGCGGAATCTGATCGTAAAGGTCAAAATGACTGTCCCTGATTGATTTACCCACGGTCAATACACGGTGAGGAATTGTTTGAGAGCAGCCTCGTCGATTCAACCCCCTATCCCGGGAACATCCAATTCCCGTATCCAATGGAAAGCTTTCCCGGCCCAAGGAGTACTTATTCCTCCTCGCGCTATCGTTCAGCTTGGAATAACCTCGCCAGTCGTTCCGGATTGCCACGAACGTTTCTTCCTCCTTCGATCGAACATTAACCGTTCGCGCTGTGCCGCGAAACGCGATCCCAGTTTCTACCCTCCTCTTCTACCACCCTTGCTATTCCAGCAAGAGCAGCTTCCTCTTTCAAGCTATGTCCTAGTCTTCTCTTCCTTTCCAGGCACTCCTCCCACTTCTCGCCGCCTCCTTCCTTTCTCTCCCTCTATCCACCCTATTCCACAGTTACATCACGCCGAGAGGAAAGTCGTTAGGTTCGGCCCTTCGCTCTCTGCATCGCGCGCACGATCATCTTAACCCATTTTCGAATAGCCCCCCATATTTTCTCAAGCGAATATCGCCAGCCTCTTTGCTTCCTGATAGGAGGGCGCCAGAGAAGGAAAAAGAGAGATTGCGCTGAAATATCGGCCCACCGACAGTTTTATGAAGCGCGGTCAGAAAGGGGATAAACAGCGGTAGAGTCTTCTGTCATTTTACCTAGCTATTCTGGCCGCCCTGCCTGCCAAACATCATTCGCCTCTGCTTTTACTCTCTCACTCTTTTACCAACCCACCTGCTACATTGTCACTGGGAAAATATGCGAGCACGCTTTTTGCCGGTCGGAGAGTGGCCAGCTGGCTGACTGGTTGGGATATGCTCGATGCTCTTTCCCCGAAAGCCTGCCCGGAAGGATTCAGATTTATTTGGAGGTTCTACGCGTGCCGCGCGAATGACAGACCGGATTCCTGTATCGGCAGAGATGGACGATATTGCTGAAAAATTATTTGACCAATGGGACCAGCATGGTTTTCGAATCTACTTGCCCCTCACCATCTACCACACCTATCTTTTCAAATGTAATCACCAAGCCAGCTTGATACTTTGCTAATGAAAATGATATCTACCGCACAAAAGCAAGGGTAAAGTTAGCCTCGTTGGAAGGCGTTTATTTTTCATTTTTGATTCGTCATCCGTGAGACGGAGAAGCGGGCGTTTTCAAGAGTTTTCCGGGGAAACTAATTTCCCGCGGACTGCCGAGACAGTAATTATTTGCTCGGCCTGGATGCAGGCACACCAGGGTACACAGAAAGGACGGACGGAAAGAGAACTTTTCTTCGTGCATCGTGGAAAGTTGTTGGCCCGTGGAATTTCCACATTATGTTGGCCGAAAAGTGTATACTCGTCGACGTAGACACGTACGTTTGGTATGCACGGGTTCATTTACGCTTAGTGGTTGCCTAAAGGGAGGATGAGGTCGAGGATTGGTGGAGTGGACTTTGGAAGTAGTTGGTAGAACGCAGCCGCATTTTGTGGAGGCTCAATCTGCATGCGATAACGGGAATCGTGACATATGCCATTTTCCCTTTCGGGTTGGCTCATTGAACTACGAATATGCATGTACGTGCCATTTTAGTTATCGAATCCGAAACAATCGTCCTACGCTGGTCGAGATTGTCTCTCTAGCTACATAATCGCGGTCTTGAGACTCGGCAAACTTGTCAGCCCGATTGTTTCGTCTCTTATACGACTTTGGAATACTCGCGACCGAAGCACGGGATCTCCTATTTCCGTCTTCCGCGGGGCTTCCAGTTTCAGTCCGATAACACAAAATTGTCTCCTAACTTTCGTGCTATTCCGCTGATCTTAATAAAGTACCACCAACTGAATGGTAACTAGGCTAAAACTAGACCCTAACATCTTGCTCAGCTTTCTTAACTCGTGTTCCAAGTGGTGGCCTCGGGATAGCGCCAATCTACCGAAACGCTTTCAGATAGGGATGTAGCGTTACAGCTTGTTAAACGAGCGGTACTTTACTCTTGAAGGTTGAACAGTCTGCCACTGAATAATCGAGTCTTCTATAGGGATCGATTTTTAAGGACGATATAGTGTGTCGGTGCTTCTGAAATTCGGGTTGGCGGACGTTGCCCGAACTGAAGTGAATACCAGCTAGTTACGTCTCATTGGGAGCCCGATGCACTTGGGTATTGCGGTCACGCTGTAATACCTTACGTAAGGCAACATCGGAAACATCCATAATTCAGTTACGATGGTCCATACATGATATAATACTCGAGGCACGAGCTGCGGCGACAAGAAGCGAGCGAGCACCACCACCGATAGGTCTCAGTGAACGCTGCCGAAATTGTTTACGAGATCCCTGTGCCGGTGGTTTTTGCCGAGCGGTGGATTCACGTCAAGTAAATTCGCCGGTGGTGCACTTGACTCGTCCGGGCGATCAAATACGTGGCCGGCCTGCAGAACTAAAGTTGTACGACGCACGAGGAAAAAAGGGACGCTGCCGCTCTCGTCGCGCACGAAGTTTCCGATTACTTCGTAAGCCTCAATTCAAGTTAGCCCGTAGCGAATTATGTCATTCCCCGTGGGGCCGCGGTCCCTCCTTTCGCCGAAACGAGAGAAGAATTGATTTCCATCAAGTCGAAGGTGGCACGCTACCGTCGACCTGCCGAATTAACTGCGCCACTCTCTTTTTACCCTCGACAGTGTCGACCGCCTTCCGCGTCGCTCCAATTAGCGACTAATCCCGCAAAAAGTCCACCTTCGAGCGAGTCCCTCCTGATTGCCCAGCAGGAACTTCCGAAATTCGTCGGGTCGCTTGGTGTTCTCTGTTGAAAAACAGGCTGCAAGATAGCAGGCAGGATACAGTAATGGAGAAGGAGGAAACGGCCGACAGCCAGTTACCACTAAAGTTATTCAAATTCGGCCGGGCGAGAACTATGTTAATTCGACACTGGCGGAAAGGAGCGGAAAGACGTGACGATGAGAAGAGAACTGGAGGAGAGGTGGCAAACGCAAAGGGCGAACTGTGACAGAGAGGGGAAGATCCGAAAGGGAGGATGGAAGTGAAACGAGAGAGAGAGAGAGAGAGAGAGGGAGGGAGAGGAGGTGGTTCTACGTCAGTTGAGCCGGAAAATCCGGTAGCAGTTTTCAGAAGGGCGGTTCCTGGGTTTCCCAGCTCCTCGATGAGGGTTTGAGAAGGCAAGGCCGAAGGGAAGGTGGCAAGGAAGTACAAAGCCCCGGGAAGTAGGGAAAAGGTAAAGAGTGCTCGAAAAAATTTATCGAGCACAGCACTTAACCTCCCCGGCCCAAGCTTTAGAACAGTCGAATAGTAGCCCCTTCGATTTCAACCCGATCAAATGGTTAAACATATTTATCATCAACTGATCGACTTATCGCTCCTTGGATGGTAGGGGTTCTGCACCCACAATTAAAACCGAACCATTTAAAGGCATCTATTAAATCGACGAAACATAAAAGTAGATCGATTCGGATAAACTTCAATCGAATTGTAAGGATCAATTTTAACGAAATCTCGAGAGTTTTTGAACAAGCATTCGCACTGATTGCGGTTCCAAGCGGCTGAGCGCACTTATATTGCAGCCAGCCAGTAGTACGGTGCCCGATTACCAAGCGCGAACTAATTTATACGATTCAGTTGCAAATACTCGTAAATTCGGGCTTGCAGCGGGCGAACTACGGCGAACGTAACATTCGGATGCTGCGCAGCCGGTTTGCATTAGAGCCATCGGTGCCTCGGTAGAATTTGTTTCGCACGGAGCTCATTTGGCACAAAACACGCTTGCTGGCGAACTTTCGGATTATGTCCCCGTGAGAAATTCATCGGGAGCGTGCCGCTGCAGCTGACCTCTCCCGCTTTTTATTCTCCAACTTTTGTCTACGGCGTTCTCGCCGGACCGCTTTGCATTCGTAAAACTTGGTAAAAGTCGGGCGAATGCAAGCGGAGAGCGCGGGGCAGTCGGACACGAGTGGTAGTGGTAGGAGGAAAATATAAGAGAGAACATACATCCATCGTGTTTTCGGGAACGAGAGCACAGTAGGTACTGGTTGGTTGGCCCGACGATAAATCCAGGCTCGCTCGTACGGAAAGGACTCTTACATTGTGTCGGGTCAGATAGCTCAATTCGTATCAGGATCAGCGTGAACGCCGAATCAGAATGAAGGGCACAAACCGTGCTCTCTGGCTTTCGGAGCGCGATGTCAATCCTATTCGTGAGGGCAACCAAAATTTGTGGGATATGTCAGGATTGAAGGTCTGTCAAGGTTTGCCTTGACTTGTGTATTTATGTCCCGCTTCACCCGCGTACTACTGCCCACGAATTCTCCGAAATCATTCGCGCCCAAGTTCCAAGCATTACATCGAATAATGAAGGGAACAAATTCTCCTACTCATTTTTCCATCCCTTGAAACGAAGGAAATTAGTGTCCAACTACCGCAGAGTCAGGTGTAACTTCAAAGTAAAGGACACCGCAAAATCCAGAGAGGAGTGTTGTTTTTCCGAGTGGTTCTCGGTAGAAACAGCATCACTGACATTCCTTGAGCGGGCCACTCGCAGGAGTGGACTCCGTAGTCGAGGAAAAAGGGAATAGGAAACTACGTATAATTACGCAGGATCCGTTCGCGTATCCTGGACCAAGGAAACAAATGGTAGCGGAAACTAGAACATAAATAAGAGAACAGTATTCCTCGTATTTCTCTTTCTCTTCTTCCTCCCCTCGCACTGACGATCTCGCATTGCTCGCTTTGGAAAGTGTGCACGGTGTAATTATACGTGCCTATAACGTACGTCCGTGTTTAACGAGGTATTTCCTCATTTCTGGTCGAGCGATCGTGTTTCATTGTTCTCAGTGTGCTAAAGACGTATCTCGACGAATTTATGCCGCGAACGAGTGGTTTGACTGGCTGGCTGCTGCCCCTGGGATCATCGGCTTTATTTCGCCGACATGCTGCTCGTTTATGCAAAAGCTTTTCGCTCTCCTCTCGATACTCCATGCGAAATTCATACGTCCTACTTTCGAAAAAGGGATGCCGTGTGTTTCCCTCAGCCGCACCTATGAAATCGAATATCAAATCCTGCCTCTTGTTTATCCTCATCGGGGATCGGTTTTTTTTCCTTGTTGTTTTAGGTTGTAGGACGATAGGAGCGCGACAGAGAGAAAGGGAGAGAAAGGGAGAGACAATACCCGCCAAAGTCGCGAGATATAGCTGGGACGACAATCACAGGAATTTTCGTCGCGAAATATCATCGTGACGGCAGCGTTCTGTCCGCGTGAGTGTGTGGATGTTTTTTTCCCCCGAGGCTCAGCTATAAATCGTTGTTATTAAGGGATTTATGGGCCTGGAAATATGGTCTGCTACGGCGAATGGTTTTTGGATGGTCCTGGACACTATAAAAATTGGGGGACTCTGACTGAACGCCTTGAAATCTAACAATGCTAATTCCAGGACTTTTGAAATTGTCGCGATTAATTCTTTTAGTCTGATTACGGCGCATTTGCAAGTGTTTTCGTGAAAACATGATTTTAGCAGAGAGCGGTGGGGGGAAGCGACGGTAAAGAGGCAGGTAGAGTGAGGGGGCAGGAAATTGCGGCTCTAAAATGCGTGGATGAGGTCTGCAGCGAACTTGAACTATTTTACATTCGCATTACGAAGTGCGAAGGGGTAGTGCAGAGGCTCGGGCGAAAAGCCGAGCGTGTTCCGCCGGAAGCCAGAAATTCCGCGAGGGACGGAAGAAAAAACGAGAATCGGGGTAGGAGCGTACACCGACAGTTAGGTGAACAGGCGGTCGAGCAATTCACATTCGTTAGCATGAAAAGTGCTCTTAGATTGTGTTCGAACGAGTGGGGCTCGAGCGGCGCGCTCTGGAATCGACGAAAATGGCGAATCGAAACTGCCGGAGGAGAAAGAGCGCATAGGATGGTGGTGGCTGGCGGACCAGCGTTATTTCTATGCGTCGTTTCACTCGGAGGAGTACCATAGTCGGCCCGGGCCACACCGAATCAAAATTTCCATGACGCGTTTTCCCGTGCCATCGCCGCCACCATCGCCTGTACTTCGGTCGCTTTTCCCTCATCCTCCCTCTCACCCTCTCACCCTCTCACCCTCTCACCATCTCTCTACCTCTCACTCTGGCCGGTTTTCACTCCGTTTCGACTTTTCATCCTTGCCGCGAGAGAGCACGCACACGTGAATCCGTATGAAAATCGTCCGTGGGACTTTAACTGTCCAGTTCCCTCGAGATTAAAGGACTGAGAGATCAGCGTAGTAATGCTAGCGTTTCGCTGTTTTTCTCTACGAAATTTTTATTCATCGCGAGACTCTATCTCGCGCGTAACACGCTCCTGCTGCTCATTGCTGCTCTCTCTCTCGCTCCCTCTCTCTTCATCATGTTCCCCTTCAAAACTTTGATCCCGCGAACTTCTGGCCCGTATTGCGCTCTAAATTCCTTTCATGGCTGCCGCATCTGTACACGTAGTTGCAGGCATAAATTCCGGAGGGGTTGATTGTCGCCGAGCGGCATTCGCATCTGAAATTCCGTGTTAATTCCATTATTCCGACCCGACACCAACACGCCTGACCTTTTACATGCTGTTGAGCTTAACTCTTCGTTTGTCCGCCTTTCGAGCGTGACGCGTGTACAATCTGTGAACTGTTCAAGTAGCAAAATCTTACAAAGGACGTCTATTATTTTGAAATTTAACCTCGTTTTCTATAGCGTCTTGGATAACAAATTACAAATATTCCTTGTCCCTCTCGGCGATCAAGCTAAAGTATCGCAATTTTCTTGATAGATAGAGCGTCACTTAAGTTGTTTTCTTTAAGCCAAGGGAACCGGCTGGCAAGACACGCGCGGCCAGGGCACGCTAAGCATTTCCGAGGGATGTTAATGGGGGCGATTTGAAATTTAAATTCGCAGCGACGGATTCTTGGCTCACCTCCACCGTCCGTGTCAATAAAAGTGGCTCTCACCTTTCGTCAGGCTGGCTGGCCCGATTCGTATTCTGATCGGCTCACGCTGCGCTGAGCAAGGGCCGGACGCCCTGGCGCGGCGTCGCAACGTGCTATTCCAAAAAGTATTTCAATATTTCACCGACCTTCGACCCAAACACACTTTCCTCACACCCTTCTTCTCTGCCCCATTAATTTAACCAGTCAATTATGATTATAAATTTCGTGCCACCCCTTTCCGTCAAGTGATGAAAGAGTTGGCAATGAGTTCAGGAGTAGTTTATCGGAGCGGGGTCGAAGGTCAGCTTTGCTATGGCTCTTCAAATAATCTCGAGCTGATTGCATAAATCCTATGAGAGGGCTCTCGAGGTATCGACGCGTAACTCCCCGATAATTGTATTGGCCCGCTTCCTCTCGTTTCTCGTCATCTCCCTCTCGCTCATGCTCGCCTCACATTCGTGGCTTCTCCAGTTTGGTCGTATTTTGTCCTTCAGCGAGCTAGGCAGCAGCCTGTCATCGACGTCGATCGGCCGCAGGCGCGAAATGAAATTTCCGCGCAGTCCTGGCTAGCAGTGGCACCCCGTTGATGTTTCAGGCACCCCGGCGAAACCGCACTCCCGCTGCCTCCAATCGCCAGGCATTCCATACTCGTTCCCGCTCGATATACGTATAGTGCAATCTTTTTTTCATTCGCCCCTTTTCTCCGCCCGAGAGTCCGATAATCGGTCAGCGGTTTTCACCGCCGCTGTAATTGAAGTCCCACTCGAAGCGGTGAAATTGCGACAGGTACTTAAGGGTCGCTCACTCGACTCCCCTCGATGAACACAGTTTTGCCATCGGTGCATTAACAACCGTAATCGACGTTACATCCAATCGCACCCGATTCCCATCATGCTCCCCCATATTGACCGAACTTTACACAGTTGCCAGTGTACGCTCTCGTGTTATCAGCTGTCTCGTAATGAGACAGTATAATGAGGGGGCGATTCACTTTTCAAGTGTAGCCTTTTCCGGCTCGGGAGTTTTACGCCGTTGTATTAAGAATAGTTAATGGCGTCGTTAAATCTTGGGACATCGAAAGGGTGGAGAAGACAAACATTCTTCACGAGTGGAAAAGACCAGTCTCACGAAGAAGGAGTGTCTTCGAGGATATGCATGCATGCATGGAATTCACTTTTCACGAGGTCTGCGCCAGTGCCAGCGGAGCGAGCGCGCAGGGAAATACTAGGGATCACGTCGCTTTCTGTTAGTATCGCAGTTGGCACGGGGTTGGGGGTTGGGGGTTGGGGGGTGGCAAGGCAAGGGCGCACCGGAAAGAAAAGGGGTGGCTGGGAAAGGAGGCTGCGGAAGGAGCTGCAGAAGGAGATACATAGTGGAGAAGAGGCCGACGCCGCCGCCACCACCGCCGCCACCGTCGCCGTAGCAGAGTTTCTGCAGACTTTCGACTTGGCAGCCGGCAACGGCGAGGAACCTTCAATTTTAATGAACCGAGCAAGCAGCAAGTATACAGATAAAAAGAGGCTGCCCTCCGAGGCCGAGGAAAGTTTCGCCCGATGCTCTTCTCCTTGAAATCCTGGCGGAGGCGGCGTCGGACGAATTTCAGCTCCACTCTGAATATTGGAGTCGAAAGTTTCCCCGGCGGTACAGGCTGTCGAGCCAAGAGAACAGGAATAATGCAGCGAAACTATCGAGACCCTCTTATTAGTTTTGGTCGCCAAAGCGATCGAGTGCCACAATGCCCGGATATCGGGGATGCTCCCTTTTTTCTCGAAGCAAAACTCGCAATAAAAGCTTTTCCTTGCCCACGATAATCCTTATAATGGCTCTCTGAGTACCCCATTGAAGCTCGCTAGTGAATAGCTGTCATGTGAAAGGTCACGGCACGAAAGATACCTAGACGCGGCTACTCGATCCAGCTATACTTTATCTAAAAATACATCGAAAAAGTATAATAACAAGCTGAAATACGAACACGCAGTACGAATTCGTTGGCTTGTGCAAATCGAAGGAATAAAAATAGATCCAGCAGTAAGATTGAATGTGGCAGACGCAATTAGTTCGGGGCACGTCCCTGAGGAGCTCGTTATTTAAGCACGCGTAGCATGAGAAAAAGGTATCCATTCAATTTTCCTCCGCAGATCCTTCGTAAGTTCGCAATTAGTGTCTTGTCACTGGGTACGCTTGGTGCGCCGTCCGCTCTGGCACGGCAAGCCTATTCTATGTGCGTGGGTACGTCTTGCCGGCCGGCCGCTCTCGTCTCTCGACATTCCCTCTCTTTCTCTCCGCTCTTTTTCTCCTCCTCTTCCTTTTTGTTCTCCTCTCCGCGAGAGCGATTATACGTGCGCGCTCTTCCATCGGCTTTAATTAACACGCTCGCATTATATCCAGGCCTGTCGTGAATGGCCGAGACAAAGGACAGTGGCTCTTTGTTCATCTCATCGGCGAAAGGCTCTTTCGCACGCTCGAGAGCCGTATAGGGAAGGGCGTGTCCACTTGGCGCATAAGTGCTGCCTTCAGAACCAGTTCCACTTGTTTGTAAACACGGAAGGACTTCTATCCAGCGATGCCACGGCGATTTTCGCTCACTGAGAACCCAAGAGAGCCTGCCGACCGACCGCATTGCTTCCTCGCCCAATAAATTCACCATGCCGTCTATGGTATCACCGCTATTGCGCATCACTATCCACTTTATTTCACCGGATACAATACTGCTCGTTCGTAAAACTCGATGCAAAAGCCAAGCTAACACTGTCAGTTGAGCTCGAAAGATAACCAAGACACACTGATGCCGAGAACGAGTTATCATTACGATGACGATATCTTCGTGGAAAGCGAGCGTGTTTAATCGACGTAAATAAATATAATGCGAGTGCATTGTCGCTTGTGGAACTTAGCTGTGCGGCTATCGGGATATATCTTAATCGCCGTGTAATTTACGGCGGAGGCGATTATAGGCGCCCGGCGAGACCGCGGCCGAAATTAATTTACTGCCGACGACAGGGATTCCTGTCGCTGAGTCTCTCGGTGATTCCGCCTTTTTAACGAGGGTAATCACCCCATTAACCGTGGCTCACTGCGGCTTAATTTATTGATGCTGAGTAACCTTAATCGGTAATTGCTTGTTTACCAACTACGCTCGATCGTTCACGTATCAGTGGCTTCTGCCACCGTGTGCTCGTCACTCACATCGCTCGAACGCTTCTACCGCAAACTGTAAAATTTATTATTACATCAACCTGTGATGCTCTGCTACACTTTCGATGCATTTTTCTTTCCAACTCTTTTCTTCTCGAGTCTTTTTAACGATTGCCTTTCGAAAAGCACTGTAGCGCCATATTCGGTAAGGGCTTCCTTCCGAATGGTTTCCCAATTTCGAGAAGAGCCGAGTCCGAAGGAGATGCTAGATATAACCATCCTCATCACCCTCCCTCTGCTTCTGATACGAAATCGCGCGGTTCTTCCGCTGCAAGGAGGCAGGCTACCGGCTTCTACGAAGCCGAGGAAGCTAGACGATGGAAGAAGGCAGCTTTCCCAAAGTAAAGATGACCATTTCTCGCTAAAGGAAATGAATTGAATTGCAGATAGCAGTGCGCTAGCTATTCGGCTAAATGAGGACTGTCTTGGCCGCACTGCTCTTGCTCCGTAACACGAGATCTCGCGTGCGAGCACCAAGCTCCGGAGAGTGCTCCTCTCGATTTCATCCCAACGACGACGACGACGACGACGACGACGACGACGATACCAGTCGGTCGTCGGGGGTGGAACGCAAGACACAAAGAGCCCGTCCATTTGCCATCGGATAATAATTGGAAAAGTTATCGGCCCAAGGATGAAGTTTTCTTGCCGCGACTAACATCTCACCGCGCGCGCCGTCCTCCGCGTCCCCTGTAATGCGGAATGGAGAAACTTTCGAATTCGCGGAATAACTTCCGCTCCCTTTTGAATGATATTACTTCTTTCCCGCGACGCGATGCCCGCCCTGACAAGTGGCCAAGGTTTCTTGGCTGAATTTAAACACGGCCGGTGATTTGTCTGAATGCGAACAGCCAACCAAGGCGAGCGAGCACCGAGCGCCGAAGAAGGGAGAACACGCATGCATGCACATACGAGTAGAAAACGGAACGAAGTTGCCCGTAAAGATTAATGGCCCCCGCCGAGAATAGAGGCGATCGAGTAAATTACTTTTATGAGCCTGTCTCCATGAGTGGCAGTAATGTATTCCGTTATTAATATCGGTTTCTTACTCTGGAGTATATGCGCGCCTAGTAATGTACTCTGGCAGCCCGTTCTCCATTAGGAGCGCTTACCTGATTAGATGTACACCTTCACCCTCGCTGTTTCATTAGACATCAAGACCAGCTTCAGTTTCGTACAGTTGGTTCTATGCTAATTCGACGTCTGATAAATCCTGTTTTCAAAATTTCCATTCGTAAGCTCTACCCTGTAATCCGAGTCAAGTCTGGCATTGGGAATAAGAGTTGGAGCAAGGTGAACTTGATTCTAACAACTCGAAGGATAATAAAAAAAGGAATCGAAGGTCCCAGGTTGGACAGGTGCGCGTTGGTTGAACTAGGAAAGTAGTAAAATCGAGAGTACGTTTAGTAAACGCGGAGGGTTACCCAAGGGATATCCGGCTTTACGATGCATTTGGGAGGAGGGCAGTAGTGTAGCAGCAGCGGCAGCAGCAACTCGCTGGATATGTATTTCATAGCGGCGAAAGCTCACACTGACCTACTGGGTAACAAAGTCGCGGCAAGTTTGATACTTTCGCGAAAATGGGAAATCGACAGATATGCCGAAGTTTATGCGAGACCGGCACCACTCCGAGCGCAACCCGCCCGGCTGCTGCCAACCGGATACCGTGAATCCGACGTTTTCATTACCCGGACAAATCGAATCTCCCGCGATTGTATTATTTCGCCACCCCCGGTCGCAACGGTATTTCCATTTTAGTTAACCATCCCAGCGTCAATACAATGCTGCCTGTGCCACCCACCGGGGGGCATCTGTCCCACAGGACAATGGAATACGCGCCTTGTTTATTATTATTTTCAATCGACCGAAAGAAGACGACGTCCGGCATTTCAACGCCGCGGTACCCGACAATTCGCCCGATACTACCCATCATTTTGGCAAGGTTGCTCTACCGTTTAATTTCTGCCGTATGGACACGTTAATGGTCATTTGATTTAATGATTTTATTTGGAATCCCAATACCGGCGCACCGTACTCTCATTTCATCGAATATCTTGTTAATGTTGGAGCGCAAATGGACGTTCGATTTACAAATGCATTGCACCGTCGTCAAATTGGAAAATCCGATAGTTTGGAGCGCGTGGGAAAAATCAGGAGAGCCATTGGGAAGAGCAGGAAGATAAAAGGAGTAACGAGGAGAATGGAGGTCGGCAGCTCCATAATTTCCGTTCTGTGAAATTTCGCCGTGAAGCGATTCCCCGATCAATGACTGTCATAGGCCGCATCAGGCCGCTATTGTTTCCAGCTGCGCGGCCTATAATTAATCATTGTCGGGTGTACTCGTCATCGCGTCTAATTGATAATGTAATTCATGGAGCAATCGCGGCCACTTTGTGCTTCCAGCCGGATGACAAGTCGACGCGTCATTACGCGAAATTGTAGACAGAGAACCAGATGAGGGGAAAGAGGGAGATAGAGAGATAGAGATTGGGATAGAGAGAGGGCGAAAGTATGAGTGAGAATGAACATTGCGAATTCTACGATTCAGATGAGGGAGAAAGAGGGAGTCTCTCGGCGGCTGTGCAGCGACGCCTGGGATTAATGATCGACGAATTCGACGGGCGCATCATTTCAGTCATTCAGAGTCACCCACTTGCATCGAGGGTCCAATCAAACCCCGTGCGCGACGGGCCTGCGTTCCGACAAAAGCGATTTTTCCCAATCAATAACTCGACTGTTTACGCAACCGCTTCCTATGCGGCTGTTGCAACGTCCACTGGGGCTGACACTGTAATTACATTTGCACCGAGCAACCTCGGCCCAGTTTTACCCCTGCGACGCGAAATTTCTTCGAAGCCCGTTTATCGCAATAATCCCGCGGATGCCGCGATTACTTCGGATGAAACTGCGCTCCGCTATGAACTGAATAAGCGGCACAGTCATGGCGCACAGTCATTATTAATTTTTCGACAGTTTAATTAAATTGTCCGAGCGTGGCCCAGCCGGTGCTATGCCACCGGCTGCACGCACGCAAAACGGTAATCGAACTTTTGACTCACTGACTTTACCCGGCTCTTTGACTTTGCATTTCATTCTGGCCCGTTTTTCTTGATTATTATTCGAGTTTATACCGTGTATATTTTCAATTTTCATTTATTGCTGTAACAAAAGAAACCCAGCCCTTTGACACGTCCTTCTTTATACTATATTACTAAATTTCAGCCATGGAATTTCATAATTAAGTGAAAATGAATTAGAAGAGTGAGATCCAAAGGACATTCGTAAAATCAGAAGAATACGCATTTCTCCCTGTGGAACATGGTGTTTACCTTCACGAAAGCATGTGTTTCTGGCATTCCAAAAAAGGATGCATTCCGACTGCCAGAAGCTCAAATGCATTTCTAAAATCTCGCCAAGGGCTTTTGGAGCGTGCTACCATATTCTCTGCTTCTCTCCACCTTCGTCCTCACACAGGACTCGCAAGGGGCATAAAAAAAAGAAGGGAACACTGAGTTATTGCGCTCGGCTGACCGTGCACAGAAGCTGGGTGGAAGGGTGGATCTAGGCGAATATTTGTCGTCAACGAGTTTTGTCTCTCGTTTCGCGACCATTCCTCGTAAATGCCACTGCTTTCCTTCCCTCTTTTTCCCCACCTCCTATTTTAGAACAAGTACGCAATAACCCTGGAACGCCCCACTGCTTCTCTGTTTCAGATGTGAACTGTTGCCAGAAGTATTATCGACTCGCATTAAGCATGAAGTAATTGGAAGTCGCAGCGAGCGAGGTGAGTTTTTGGCTACAATACGCCAAGTTGCATTACTGGCGCGGAAACACAGCAATTTAATTTTGTTTTCGTACAACACTTCCGACAACTCTGTGTCCAAGGAAGCACGAGACCTTCATTTTTCGCGCGGTGGATTGTCGTGCCGAGTAATTGCATGCGGGCGGAATTACCGGGGGAGAAATAAGAAAGTAGAGCAGCTTGAGAATTTTTCGTTAATTCGGTGCTCTTTGTTTTCCTCTGTTCCAGGAGCGGCGAGCAGAACCGCTGCATTTCTCTCTACTTATTATCAAGAAGTATTTCTTACTATCGCAGTGTACCCGTAAAGGAAAAAAAAACCAACGCACGGTGTCCCAGCCCTAAAACTAAGCCGTTATTCGTATTTTCGAAAATCGTGATAGCTTCGTAGTGTGCAAGTGTAATTAGAGCGACACGATAAAAAAAAAAGGATATAAGCATAACAAAAAAAGCAACACGACACAGGAAACCACGTGCGAGCGTACTACCCCATAAACTCGTATCTGCAACGAAGTAACGTTTTTCTCTTTCCACTTGACGACTAGTTTAAGTATCGAGCGATCGAATCCCATTCCAAGTCTCTTCGGTAATTCTCCTCGTTTCTTCGAACGGACATCAATGTACATAGGAGGAATTTTGTATATTTGTAATATAGATAGGGCATTTTATTATAAATAATAAAGTTATTTATATATATTTTAATCACAAATACCAATCGCATCTCTACCTCATTCGAATCCCAGCCATCGAGCGACGATAAGCCTATTCACCCTGGAGCTACAGATAGAATCCCATCAGAGATTCTAACAACGGTATGTATAATCATTAATAGGCAATTACCAGAAATTATCATTGTTCTCACAGACACTATTTTAGTAATATCACAGTCTTAACTTAGTTAAGTCCCGTATCATGGCGCTCGCATTACGCTCCGTCTGGTGTGTATGCATGAATTTCACTGACTAAATAAAGGCATCCCCCCGTGACGAATTTCCGGGTGCGCACCGCCCGCATCCCGATTTCCCATGAATTCATTAATTTCCTGTGGAAGGTCGGTGTAACAATTGCGCCGCTGGCGTATCCATTACATTAACTCGATAGAGAGAAATGTCAGGGCAACAAGTGCTCGGGCGCTCTCTCGCGATCGCGCTAAATGGATGCCCGCCGAGTCTCGCTAACGGTGAAATTTTTAAAAGCTTTCACCGAGAACTGTGATAAGGGGTAGGAGGAGGTGAGGGTGGATTGGGTGGGCGAGCACGGCACCCCTGTTAATGTGATTTCTCGACGGCAGGAGCGTGGGAGCGCGATTTAAAAATAATTATCCGGCGCGCAAACTCGATGCCACCGGTAACGAGCACCGGGGTAGTTTAACCCCGCTCCGCTCGGGCTCTACCTTGCCGTTGTCGTAGTAGCGAGCCTCGAAAAATAATTATTTCCCGAAGGGATCCTCGAGAGCCGATGATACTGTGGCCCGATGTCGAGCGGAAGGTATTAATTCTCCGAGGAAGCTGGTCTTTCGTGAGCTCCTTTGAAATATCGACGAAATGCATCTCCCCTGCTCGGGCTAGCAGTCGAGTTACTTGCTATCAGAGAATATGATTCATGTAGCTGCACCAGGAGAGCGCGCGTACCTTTCGCCACATGTCATAAAGAGCAGCTCTTAGCGTAGTAATTACACAGCTCTCGTAGGGTGACTCATGCGTGAGCATGGCCGCGCGCTCGCGTCTGTGGGTGCATGGTGCATGGACACGCGAGCTTTTATAATTATTCAAGCTGGTCCCCGGAGAATTATGAAGCGAACGAGGAGTGTGTGTTGTCGTCGGCTGGTAGCACGGCAATAACTATTTCCAGTGGCGGCCTTGTTAAGCCTGATTCCTCCACTACGGGGAACCGGCACGGCGTGGTGGCGCGGCGGCGTTGGCGTGGCAGACAGATCGGGGGATGATGGCTTTTAAATGAGCAGCGCGGCAGCCTGATCGAATTGCGAGAGAGCGCGCGAGCACCATCCGATATGGACGGCGCGTAGCCTCATTTAAATATCCTCAGCCAATAAAATATTGATTAGACAAGGGTCCGCCGATGAGAGAGACGAGGAGGCTGAGCGTCTCACCGCCGGAGCACGTACCTCGCCGCTAATTCGAGCGAGCGGGAAACCGCTGGTAGGCACATTGTACAAATTACGCCGGCGTAACGAGCCACCGCGGCCAGTCTTAATGGTAGCCTGCCAGAGCTACCGGCTGAATTTCCTCCAGCACATTGGCCGGACCCCGATTTAGTGAGAATTAAAATACAGCCCTGGATCGCGTGACACTCTTGCTGTTCGCTTTAACAAATTTTGCGAGATAAATTTTCGCCGCCGCCACCGCCGCTGCCGCCGCCGCCGCCGGGATGAGGAGGAGTCGAGGCTGGGATGAAAGCTGTCCGGAGTACGACACGTTTCTCATCATAGCGCGCCGGGGTATCCTGAAGAGCCGATGATCACGGTTCCCCCGGCGCGCACGATGCCTTACGGCTGCCTCACCTTTCGTTTGCCGTCAGCTCCACTTTCGTTCGCCATTTGTGTCCCGTGAAATGGAGTGCAATGCCACTGACAGCACTTGTGTGTCCCACAGCTCTCTCTCCCTGCCCCCCCCCCCCTTGTTTCATCCCCCGCGCACGTGGCACCAAGCTCTAGACACACGAATGAATCCTTCGTCGAATCAGGATCGAATAACCGGTGAGAGTGCAATGAGGACGGATCTCTCTTCCCCCTGCGAACCCCCTGCGATCCAACGAAATCGAAGCACACTGTTTGACGGCCATTCGCTGCTTCCTCGTATTTCGTGCGATAAAGTCAAAGGTCCTCGAGCATGGACTAGACACGAGCATCGATCGAGCTACTACCCACCCTTTGCAAGTATCCCCGAAACCACCCTCTATCTATATCTCCGTGTGGGCGCCGGTCTAACAGACTTCCTCGACGCATTCCTTAAAAGCATCGCCTAGCGCCTGATTTATTTATAAAGCCCCGCACCCACCCAGACAACCATTACTCATCGCACTCTTCACGACGTTGGTGCTCGGCTTGCGCGCATATCGCTCCAATGTATGCTCGTTGCAAATGTTATTGCACCATATTAGAATTACAAGACCGGCTTGACTGTATCGTAGAAAAAGTTAAAGGGTGAAAGTGTGGGCGCCAAGTATATGACTGGCGGCAGGATCTATTGTCCCCTTCATAAATTCAAAAAGCCAGATCCGATGGTAGCATCCTTCCAGTCGCAATGCGGGCGCTCCTGACAACTGGTGTCATCCTCCATGTAACATATTGTACCACTGCCAGTATTATTAGAGTAAGTACGGAGACAATAAAGCCTGGCTGCAGAATCCGATAAAATCTTCACTCTCTCTCCTCGTAATTTATGAAGGATCTGTTGGAACTTCGCCTTGGAAAACTTAACTTGGATGTGGTTCTTGGTAAAAAGAGCCGAGGCGAATCCGATAGTATCCGGTCTCTCTCTCTCTCTCTCTCTCTCTCTCTCTCTCTCTCTCGTTATCAGAAAGCAGTAGTAAAAATATCGATGGGCGAATACGATAGGAGGAAACTGGAGTTCATGGATCACGGGTCCACATATCTCGGCGGCGCAAGCGGGATGCAGGTGTCCCTGAAGTCGTAGCTCTCTGCGTCAGTGTGCATGTCGGGGCTTATAAGGGCATCCTGCTATCAGCGATCTCGAGGCGAAGCATCCGTAAGGCGGAGCGAGATTAATGCAATAATGGGGCATTGCGAATTACAAAGAAGACGGTGTGTTCTGTTGGAGCTGGCTGCTGCTGCTGGCGGCATGGAACCTTCCAGTGGTATCATCCGCGAGCGTAGTCGCACGTTAACGTGCGGGAGCACGCGTCCAGACGAAATTTATACGGTTATTTGTCCATCGGTGGGTGGTTATGCGTCAGGGCAGAGGGGAATGGAGTCCGCTGGCTTGCTCCATATATCTTCCCCTTTGGAGACCAACTTCCTTCCCTTAGCAATGCGCGTCAAGGCTGCAGGAGCACTGCCCTGCATCTTCCCATCTCTTTCTCCCTTTTTCACCCCGCTATATCTCCTTCTTATTGTTAATCTTTCTCTCCTTCTCTCCCACGCGTCTGTTCGCGGTTCCTTACAATAATACGGATAACAAGCCGGCCATTTTTTCTGATTTCTACCGGAGCCACGCGAATACTGATTTATTTGGGTGATTCGCCACTGTTCCTCCTTCCTGTCCACCGGAAGATATACTCCGCTTTGGCCAGTGACGGCGATCGTGCACAACGTGAAAAGGAAGATAGCATCGATCCAGTCTCGAGGTAGTCCAGCCTTCCTTGGAATACAGAAACGTCTGCTATCACCGTTCCTTCTCGTGCGAGCCGATAGTTAAGGACTTTTTAATTGTTTTCAAACCACTGTGGCATGAGGATCCCATTGAAAACTCCCGGACTGATACTTATTACTCGACTCGACTTCGCCACGCTCGCGTGAAGACGAAAGAGTCCACGCAGAGAGGAGGACGGAGCGAGGGATGGAAAGTGAGCGAGGAAGCGGGATGGAGAGACAAGCTGGAATGAATTCGCAGTGAAAGTTCGCTGCAACACTAATTAAGAGGGGAACGAGGGCCATGAGGGTATAAAGATTCGCGTCAAGATTAACCAGTGAAGTGCAGCCACTGCTGGCTGGCCGCACGTGATACGCCAGCCGAGTCGGCAAAGGGCGAACTTTTCACTGGACTGCATGCTTCAACTGCGGGTAGCAATAATAGCCGAGCACGCAAAGCGCTGTATAATGAGTGCAGCCCGATAGAAAGTCAGGAGGACGGGAATGAGCGTGTATGCGTGTAAGAGAATGTGTGTTCGGACTCGTAGGTACATACTTCTCGGCCACAAGCTCCACTTGTCACGCGTGTGTCAGAGAAAATGCGTTATGCTCGGTAATGTGCTTCATTTTTCCACACTTAAGACCGTGTCGAGTTCGTCGAGAATGCACATGAGCGAAATTGACGGATCTTCTCGAAAATTGGTTGCACGCCTCGCCACTACATGAACCACCGTGCTTTTAAGGGCAGACGAGCACTCAAAGAGCGCCCACGCTATCCGCGTACCCACATTTTCCAGGGAATTATTTAATCGCCCTTCAGGATTAATTTTGTCCGGAGAGCAACGTGTATAACCACGTACACACTGGATGCCGTACAAACGTGGGTGTTGGTTAGCGGATATGCGAGCGCCGCGCATAATCGAGCATTTTTTCCTGCACGACGAACTTAATTAGCGAGAAGCAACCGACAAATTGCTGCCGGCCGATCGCATGTAATTTCGAAGCCGCCGTATAGATTATTACCGCGGTTCTGCCCGGTTTCATCTGCTACGGATTAAACTAATTGGCTTGCCGCGATTTTCCCGTAATTACAGCGGCCCTCGGGAGCGAGCGAGTGTCGGCTGGCACACCGCCTGAAGCACGAGGCGTCGCGTCGCGTCGCGCAACGTCGCGACGTATCCGTAGCCGAGCTTTATGAACTTTTTTCCTCAGCCCCCTCCTGCCGCGGCAATTCTTCTAATTAGAGAAAGTGCGGAGAGACGAGAGCTTAACCGGAAATGGTTACTCACGCGAAAAAAGCGTGGAAAGTCAAGGCCGAGCGTTCATCTCTCGCAGTTACACAGTTGGTGGGCGACCAGGTACAGTTGTAACACGAATGAAGATAGTAGAGCAAAAGAGATGGACGAAGGGCGAGGGTTGGTCGCTATGGTGGAAATAAATGGTAGTGCAGGTTGGGAGAGTGTCTCACACAACTCGTGTAACCTGCTTAGACGTAATGGAATGACTGGGTGCATAAGGTGCGAGCCGAGGTAAGTAAGTCTACTAGGGCGGAAGAAAGTAACGAGGATAATCGCCGAGAGCCTGCTCAAGCTATGTCAATATGAACTCTAGCGCGGACGCATACACTCGCATTGCGACGAACTCGCTTCCCATAAAGGAGGATAGAGCGGAGAGACTTACGTGTTCTCCGGACAAACCATCTCGCGGAACAGTTTCCATGGTAATTGGTAATTTCGTGATGTACGCGTTAACAGACCTCTGTTAACCCGCCTAACAGGAGGTGAATTGCCATTGTAATCCGTTGGTCGTCTTTCACTGGGAAACCGTTCTACTTATCTGCTCATGGGTGCAGCGCACTCGGTACAATAGCCGTGTACAATTAATGAACTGCGAAGACACAGGGCGAGCTGTGAAAGCTTTTTCGCGTGGAAGCTGAATACTTCCACCTTCAACATAGTTTCAAGCAGTAAATAAGAAGGGATATCCCATCAGAGAACCATGAAAATGTAAAGCTTGCCCTAGGGCTCTGGTTTTTGTACGATCGATTCTTCTATGAATACAGACTTCGTAACTCAAATTTGAACCCCGGAAAAAGTCGGGTAGGTTATAAAACGTTGAAAAACCCAGTTAAATCGAGAGATCTGAATTAATCAGGAAGCACTTTCCGTGTGTTTTCGGTACAATTCCAGCACTTTCGTCAGTGAGTCTTTCTTTTCTACTAATTTTAATGCTTGAAAAAAAACTAAAATGTTGGAAAAGGAGTCTTGTGTCGCGGCAGCATTGCGAAGAATGGCAGTCATCCCGTTGTTATCTCAGCGTAGCTCGTAACATAAGAAGGCAGAAGTAGAGACAGTATCCGCCAGGCTGATAACGCGGTAACCGCAGTACGCGTCCGTTCTCGCCGGTTACATTCTTCCGAGCACATTTTGACGGTAATGCAGCTGGGAAGTGGAGTCTTCGTGTAAAAGAGATGTACACGAAGAGTGGAGTGGCAAGTGCTCTCTCAGTGGTGGGCGTCGAGAGCGCAGCAGTCAGCTCGTTCTCGGCTTCGAACGGGAAAAATGTCGAAAATAATTGAGCTCAGCGAGCGCCTACTTCCAGTTTGTTAGAGGGCTCGCGCCGGAAGGACGCCACAGCGAACTACTGCCGAATGAAAGGCTTTGAGGAGAAACTGAGCGCAAGAGTGCAGTCAGTACAATGAACGAATGTCGGTGGGAGAAAGAGAGATAGAATTTCTGAGAGCAACCGCAAGGACGGCCGGAGGGAAGCGCATCTCACCGCACCCGCTTTCTTAAGGAGTGAGAATGCGTCGGGTATTAAGGGGAATTGCGCGCCCGGAATACCGAAAGTTTGTTAGTTGGCTGCTCGGTGAGAGAAGGAGAAAAATACCCGCTATCAACGGAGCACAATGTATCCCCGGTTCTTCGTAGATTCGAGGCCGCCACAGTTGGTAGTTGGTATTAGTACTCGGCAAGGCCAGCTGCAACTTGCGCGATTCTGTCCGCGTCATTCGTGGCAAACCGCGAAATCTTCCAGGAACAAGACTTTTCGACTGCTTTCGGTCGTAATACTTCCAACTTCCAGCTACGATTATCCTCTTCCCATAATGTCCACGAACAAGCAAATACTCTTCTCTTTCGAATAATCCGGGCAGAGATTTTCTCCTACTACCAACGGTCAACCACAAATGGTACGTGTTTCCGTACAACTCGATTCAACAAGGCAATCTCGAAATAGAAGAATATTTAGAAAAATATTTCAACCTGATTAGGCATTCGATTAGGCGATATGGCTGGAATTGTTCACTTTACTAGAGAATACCCGACACTCGAAGATTTCCAGACACACACGGCAAATAAAAGTCCCTTCGCTCGGCTCTACAATTTCCTGGCCGACAGCAGTGTTCCTACGCTACACCATATTAGGAGCTACGCCAGGCTCAGTTCTCCGACTGCATTCTCGAATTTCCTTCTACCGTTTGCATTTCCCGAACGCATCCCCAGGCGCTCACAGCTTTTCCCTATGGGACTCTGTTTTCTCTAATGGCATCCTACCATCGTTCGGGTAAGCAAATAATTCTTCTACCATTTCGTCGCCGTGCTCAACGATCCTACCAAAAGTGCCGGACGAAAATTTCCCCGGTAAAATTCTCTTCCTCGCGTGACTTAATGAAAAGAGAAGAGAAGCGTTAGTTCAAGATATGCTGCAAAACTTGGCTGCCTTACAAATTTGTTTCAGCGATGCGAGCAAGCACAAGGGCTGTAAGTACAATATTCCTAATTCGTATTTCTTGCTCGGCGGTGATGTAGTATGCATGCAACGGAGATCCCAGAAGGCTTTCAGCCCGTTTTCCGCCCGTGCAAATTGGAAAACTTAT
Organism: Ectemnius lituratus; assembly: GCA_910593735.2. Classification (NCBI taxonomy): domain Eukaryota; kingdom Metazoa; phylum Arthropoda; class Insecta; order Hymenoptera; family Crabronidae; genus Ectemnius; species Ectemnius lituratus. The sequence goes on along the minus strand of OU343037.1, from coordinate 11,380,650 downwards.
CGGTAATGTATGTTTATGACAGATCTCCGAGGCGCTCCGCCCGCGCAGTTCCTCTCATTAATACCGGCTTTGCGCCTTTCTAAAGAGGAGTTTCCGCTCAATTCGCGGCCGCTTGAAATGCAGCCATTCGCAATACAAATGTGCCCCGGGCGCAGCCTGCATTCCATCATTCTTTATGCCTTCGCTGAATATCCGCTGAGGTAATCCTCGGATGACGAAGATCCTCCGACTGGCAAACGCTTGCGATTCGTTCCATTTAATTCCCAGACCATCCTTATCTTCTTCCCTCCCATGCTCTTCCCCAAACCCTGTCTACTACTCAATAAACTACTTTCCGCTTCCCCGCTGTTGGACCAGTGTGCGAGGAATCAGATAAAAAGAATCTTGTGTCGCATAGAAAACACTCTATGTACTTGGCAAAGTTATTGGCGAAACCAGTTCCTTCTAACCTTTAATGTAGCATCTTTTTATACCATCTGTGATGGTCTTAAATTCAGTTAGTATTTATTACCGAGTACATAACTCGTAATAAGTCTATTTCCCAAAATTGACGCTGTTAAAATGTTTCATCTCTCGCAGAGGATTTCATATTAGAAGGTTGTTTAGTAGTAATTGTCAGTTGATATTTGTTGGAATTATCCGAATATGTGAGGTTAATAATACGTATAAAGTTCCATCGACAAAATCGATTGGTCTAGGATGATTCGTTGTTAATATAGAAATACTAGCTGGTTTACCATTAAATGGGTTAATGCGAGCGGTCACGCTTTGACCGTAATGTAAATAGTGGAATAATCAGAAGCGAATACAACAATATAATATCATGCTACATGCTGAAACAAGCACTCACCGCATGCAGCAGGAATATCGTGTCAGTCTTTGGTTGCAAGCAGCCCTGATGCACTATGAATCCCAATTTAAATACACTCCGAACAAGCAAGTACACTGTTTCACTGCAATATTAGATTCTGATATTCTTGTCGAGCACACGAAACAACCGGAAAAGAACTCACCGCGAGAACGACGCGTTACTCTTACGGTGCTGCCGCGGCCATACTGGTTTTCGTAGATTTTACGCGATAATGATAATTTGCAATTTATCGACTTGCAGTCGATAATTTTTGTTTTGCATATGCAAATAGAAAGAAGTGCTATGAAAATTGGTTAGCAGAGTACATTGGATGATGTATAACGAGTTGTTTTTCACTAATTTTACGATTGTTAATAAGTGATAAATATCGATATCGATGGACAGGTATGCCGGTATTGTAGGGCCAGGCTGATGCCGACAAGTCGCCACACTGCGCAGGCGCCATAAAAGCCTAGGTTTGCATGTCAGACGTCACATCGTGTCGAGTGCGTCGAGTTCTAAGTTCTTGAATTTTTATACGAAAAGTGTAGAATATATTCGTACAGTGTGTGAAAGTGTAATGAGTAATAGGGAATGAGCTATCCTGCCGGTGAAGGTGCATGCGAGTGTAAGGTAAGATTTATGTTAGACTCATTTGTTTCGCAGGTATTCGACAAGTGCATGGTGTCCATAACCCAAACAAATGAATGGGTGTCATAAACATCACGTAACCTTTAAGGACTAACACATTCTGCACTCGAACCATATGCTTGTGTAAATATCTGCACCTGACTTAGATAAATGCAATGCTCAATTGTATATTGTTGAATGACACGGAGCTTTAATGTATCCATGTGTGATATTTCTGATGCTGTTTGCATGTTTATCACGTACTGTTTGGTACACACTTTGTGACATCTGGTGCACATGTGATGCATATTCTTGAAGTATTATGGGCTTTCAACAGTTACTTTATAATTGTATTAACGCTTTACATTACCAATGCAAGCCTACAATTAATTGGCTTTCTCATATTATCTCAACACATGTCTGCCTGGGGATTAGAGACACAATAGAAGTGTTTAATAAGAAGTGCTTAAGAGGGCACGAGGAACAACATTATCGGCTGGCAGGGTGAGTTCAACAATGTCTCGTTTGCGTTGCTGGCGTTTAATCAGTTCGCAAAGGAGGCTCGAAATTGGCGAGGGAAAGTTCGCAACCTAAGCTGACGTAAGTCTCAGCGCTTAGACACCACGGCTTATTTTCGAGGTAGTTTTTGCCAGTCTATGTGAGTCAGGCGACGAAGCACGACGACATCTCCGGAACCAAGTTTGTTTAGGAGTTCGCCGCGCCTGTTTCGAAAGTTACGTCATCCAGTTTCGTCGCACCATCGACGTAGCGCGGAGTGTTTTCCAAAAATATTTTTGTATCTCACGTCGGCGTTCCACGTGGAGCCGTGCAAGAAGTAATTGTTGCTGTTGTTGCTGCGGAAATATTGGAACCTCGCGAGTAAGTGTGATGAGAAAGACCTACTCTTCGGATCCTGAGATAGTAGGGCTGCTGTCCCACGTGTACATAAATTATCTTGGCAAAGTTCCTATTATTCTCTCGCGACAAAGTAGCAAAGATAACTTAGCGGTAAACATCGAGGCCGAGACTTCGAGTTCGCACGGCGCGGCACGGCGGATGAGTATTCTTGGGTGGGAGCGCACGTGTACAAATAGCGGAATATCCTATTTGTTAGTTTCCAAGCGGCCTAGAAAGGGCATACAGTAGGTCTTCAATAAAACGGGGCACCTGCTTGCTCGGTTATACGATTCCCAATCCCACCTTTATAACGAGCTCGGGAAGTGTGCTTTTATTTGCCGTTAAGGGGAAGCTGCGCGCCGCTCCTCGACGGTACTATAACCAGATCGATATTGGAATACTGATCACGGCGGAACCGCTCGGTTTCGTTTGTGCACTAATGTGAAAGCGAGTGCAAATCGAACCGAATCGGATTACTAGGTAAGAAGGATCGTGTGTCACTTGACACTTTTCGGACAGTTGAAAAGAGGTTTGGAGTGAGAGAAAGGCATCGAGTATGACCAGAAAGCTGGAAGGGGGCCATAAATCGAGCGAGTAGAGGCGAGCTCTTTGGGAGACGGCATTGTACAGGGCGTAATTAAATTTTATCAGCGGCGCGAATTATATTTTAATCGTTTTCCAATATCCTGCCATCAGGCAAATACCACAGCGTCCGAAATCCCTTGCCTAATATTACTTTAATCTCCTATCTGATCTAAATATAATGATCGACAATAATTAAACACGCGTTACTGCCATGCTGAAATAGCCTTTACCAAGTAGTAGCCGATTAATCTCGGAAGCTCCTTAATAGCCGGGCTCGTTCTACAATCCGATCCGGCGAATTGAATATTCACCCCGATCCTGATCGCCCAATCGGCTACGAACCAGGGATAAATCCAGTACCCAAAGTACTGTTCGGCGAGAAATCGCGCGTGCATTAGACACCGCATTATTCTCGACGCAAGTGTCGTGTCGGCTGGTATCGTGCATTTGAGATAAGAGAGTGTTAGTGCGATCGAGCCACTAGATCAATACCAGTCGTGCGAAAGTGTCGTAACGCTTAGGCGCGGTCTACCGCTCAGATATCGTGCTGCACACGGACGCGCGCACTGCATCTCTGCGAGTCCCAAGACTCACTGAACTGGTTCTGTGATCAACCTCATGATTGCGGATACTCGTCCGAACAATATTCTTATGCAACGAGAAGAAACCCGGGCGACATTGCTCCGCTCTTTCTCTCCCTGAGTTGAACTTCGAAGCCAAGGTACACTGAGTAAATGCACGACTACCACCGAGTTAAAAAAGAAGTCGTGTCTCCTTTTATATGTCGAAATTGCATTTCTCTCGTGCAGCTGCTCTCCCGATGGCCAAGTGACAGGGTAAATTTCTTAATTCATTGCATCACTGCACTTTAAATTCGACCAACTGGTGAGTTTGCCAAATATCCTTGTATACAAGGTAGACTGTCCTTTCCATTTAAGTGACGCCGCCCTTTTCTACAGCTAACACAACGTCAGTTATTCGTAGCGTTCGCCACGCTTCGGTGAATTCCTTGTCGAGCTTCTTACCTTGGGGCTAACATTAATTAGTAAACAATTAATTTCGAGAAGACGCCTCGTGCCACTCGGCAAACGAACAGATGGCCAGGGGGTTTGTTTTGTGCCCGACAAATTAGCATTCCGTTGATTATTCGCGGTGCCCCGGTAATTGCTGGAATGCGAGTTGGTGGTAAAAATGTGGGAGCGTGGTCCAAAACGGTCTGGTGATGGTAGACCGGCTCGCAGGATAAACGGCATTGTGGCGAGGCAAACTATTGCTACAGACGTCAGGACGTCAGGGCGGTTGGGAGAAGTTCCCTCAGAATTTAATGTCCCACGTGTTCGTAACGATCCAAATGCCCTGCTCGTATGTCCTGTTCCGGAATTTAATACAGTAACGTACGTGTAATTTAGACCTGGTCCGGCATGGCTAACGCGTTACGCCGCAACGCACGGCCTCTCCAACCTCCCCTCTTTCCACCCCCCCGCACCCTCAGTGCACCAGGAATTTCGCAAACAAATTATATCGGGGGACAGTAATGCGAGGCGCATCAGCAGAGTCCTTTTGTACTCGCGCCATTTCCCGTCATCTACCGCGTGCCTCTGACAATTGATAAATAATTCCTGCCGTGCCGCTTCTCTTTTTTCTTCCCGTTATCTTCGTTTATCCGTCGAGCGCGGTTCTCTTGTCGCCACCAGAATTGAAATACTCCGTGTAATTATACGAGGGAGAAATAACAGCCCTTTATGGGAGGAAGCTATTTGCAATTAATTTCGAGAAGACCCGCGACTTCAATAGGGGGCCGTAGTTCCGAGGTGTGAGGTCGTACCTGTTGATTTTCTAAAAGAACTCAGTGCTCCAACGTGGTACGTGTGTTCGGAGTTTGATGAAGGATCCTCTTCAAATAGAAGCGTGCGAGAACTTGCTAGTCGAAAGTACCCTGTAACGGTTACGCGATCGTATTTGTAGCACTCTGATGACCTTCTATTTAAGGAGGAAACAGGACAATCGGAGACCACACATTTTTACAGTAATCTTTAGTCCAGTTTTACAGTAACAACCCGTTGAATAGAAGAGTACACAGATTCCGTAATATCTTTGTTACACGACAGTGGTGGTTTACCTCGGAGAACTCTAACAATTATTTAGGGCCAATCCCGAGATAGACGAAAGTAATTATAGAGGCGTGGTTGGAGCTCGTGCACGGAATTATCCGTAACTAGAGAGTTAATATCTCCAACGAGACATTCGAGCCTCCGCACTGTGGGGAAGCCAACGCGCCAAGTCACCGAGGCTTTGCCGATTTCAGATCGAAAACCTATCATTTCCCCGCCATGAAATTGCTCGTCGGCTCGTTAGTCGCTCGATACCAGCCTCCCTAATTAGTGTTCGGAATGCCACGAAAGAGGTAGCCACAAAATTCTTTTCACCGCTGTGGTTCATTATTAGAGTCAGCCCTGACTCGCCAGGATTAATTGGTTAATTACAGTATTCTGGTTTTCGGTATTTTCATTAGACGTGTTAATTGTAGCAGGCTTCATTGGTCAAGTAATCAGGGACACTTTCAGCACCAGATGCTTCCTTAAAGCATGCGTGTATTTGACATCGGCAGCTTTCAGCAGCATCCACCGCCCATTTGATTTTCAGTTGTTAGGGCGTAGTTGCCCGTAGCCGCTCAGTAGGGTCTGCACGGCTCTCCCTCTGTCGCGATAATTGGCTCACATCGTTGCACAGGTTCTATGAACAGTGAACTGATTGTACATTGGTAGGAATGGGCGTAGGGAGGCCGGTACGAAGCTCTCACATTTGGCGGACAAGCGGAGAGGAGAGCCGACGCATGGGATAGTGACTCGTGAAACTCGGCAGATGCGCCGATCTCGATGACCAGGGGATTGAGCGGCGACATAATTGACATGGTCAAACGACGTGTTCTCCCCAGACGCATGAAATGTGATAGAAGACGCGCGCTTCTGCAAGCTCTCTGCACTCGATATCGTATACAGACGGCTGCTGGTGTTGCGTTACGCTTTAACACCGTCCAGCTCCATCGAATCGAGGGTGGTCCAGCGATCTCTAGAAGTGTAACTACGACAGCTAATTGCACCCGTTGCAACACTCCCTGACAAACAGAACTCCAGTTATCCCGCAATAACGGCAACTCACCATCTCAGAGGACCTACAAATAATTAGTTGTTACTAATAATCAGATATTCGAGAAAGCTTGGAATCCGATAGGACGGCGGTTCGCTCGAGAGAATCATTATTATTCGCGCTTGAGGGAAACTGCCAACGGGTATGTTACTTTGTGTCTGCCACATTCTGGCAAGAGATCGCCTTGCACTCTGACATGACACAGTGCGCTGTACTCGAGGGATATGACGGCGTGATGCGCAAAATGCTTCGGTAGGCATACATACACATACATATACGACGATCGATCGCAATGTCCTCTACCCCCCCCCCTCCCCCCTCCCCCCTCTGCCACCCCTTAGCATCAACCGAATCTCGCAAAGTTGGTGATCTGCACGTGACAGAGGTGAAGTTCGAGAAACCGCAGGCAATCCGGCGTTACACGCCACGCGATATAACAGCCTCGCAGCATCCATCCCGTAAATTGCGGCGGCACATATTTGCGCACGAACTCATGAGAGCGCGCTTCCACGCGCGAGAGCTCGATATTCCTGCGTGCTTCTTGGTGCCAGGTGAATCAGTACGTGCACACCATTGTTACCAGAGAGAATGGTGGCCAATGCGGAAAGAGTATAGCTTGGCAAACTAGGCAACCCGTGAACAGGAAGATCGAACTATCGGTCGGCTGCGGATAATGAGTTTACATCCAACTTTCCTATATGATAAATCAATTTGTCGTCGAGCAAGAGTTTCGTCGATGCTCGAGATCTCGTATTATTCGGTGTGCTCCAGTTGCACGGAGTATGCGTGCCGGTAATTCTTCCTATTGTTCGCCGAAATTACGTTTTCTTCTCGCCCAACCGTCTGCCCTCTCGGCGTTATTACGGGCGAGCGTCATTAAATTTTCCAAAGAGTCCGGCGTGCTTATCAAAAACAGGGAAGCCGTGCTGTCGCGATATGGAGGGTGAAATAGCACCGGAGAGCGAATGAGAGAGAAAAAGGAAAGAAGGAAAGAACTTTTGGTGTTTCGCACGGAAGGAGCTTTTAATCGAGGACGCCGCTACGCTGGGTAAATATTAGTGGTGGACGCGAGAAGCAGAGAGTTCGAGCAAGCATGGAATTTGTCGGGTATCGTAAAGACATTTTTGAGAATGACCCTATAACTCGCAAACGATAATGGTCGTTTGACTCCGGGCTATGAAAAAAGGGCTTTATCTTCATTATTATTAAAGTCGCCCGCTCGAAAATGAGCCACGAAATTGGTCTCCCAATGGCTAGCAGTCAGCGGAGGCCAATAACTGTATAGGGGGCCAATGACTATATAACTTTCACCCCACCCAGCTTCCTCTCTCGCCTTGATAACGACACCTAGATCGATATGAAGCTACCATGAAGTCACCGGCTTCCCAACGACGATCCCCTTCACGAGCTTACTCCCTGATTTGTGCAGTTATCCCCCGTAAGAAAGGGAGCAGAAGGATCGCGCTCGGGATAATGGCAGCGGGTAAAATTATCGTTTCGAATCGGAAGCAGTAGCGCGTTCCGGTACGGCAAAGTCACTTTGACCTCTGAAACGGAAGGTCGCCTTTGAAATTTTGCAAATATTTTTAATTACACTCTGCCAACTGAATGTGGGGTGTGCACGCTGGCGTTTGAGAGTCGTTCGCTCGGGCGAACTATGCCGCAGATATACGATGCCTTTATCAGGACGCGGCTTTATTCTGAAATGGCTTTTGAAATAGACGCGTTAAGTGGCTATACGTGCATAGTTACCGCCGTTCTCCCGACAGATAAAACCTTTCCCTCTGTTTTAGTTTTAGCTAGGAAGAAGCGGCAATTGACGTTGGAGTTTACGTCCTGCGGAAAATTCCCTAGCTACAATTATCATCAACGTTCTCTCCGGCTGAGACTGTTAATTGCCAATATCGCGCGGTTTCTAGCAAGCAGTTGCAATTAAATGACTTTGCCGATCGGATAGGCGAGTTGGGGTCGTTCGGCAGGGGTGAAGCCTCCGAGTAGCAGCAGGACACCGAAGTAATTTTCGCCGTTCGAAGGCTAGCACGTAGGTTGTCGGAAGGGAGGAAGGGAGGCTGGCTGGTGGTGGTGGTGGTAGTAGGGCTAGTAGGAAAGTTCGATCGGCGTTGGAACGGATCATATAAGTGGATTGCCAGAAGGAAAGTTCGTACCGCGTCAGCATTCGCGCGGATAAGGTTCGGGCAGGAACGGCGGGTGAGGTCGTCCGTGCCGACGTCGACGATGGTGGTGTCACCAGTGAGCGGAAAAAGAATGGAATATTTGCGCTGCCGCGGAATTCGGTGAAGAACGGCCGAAAAAGTTGTCGGGCTCGACGAAGAGTACGCTCCTCTCCCTTTGAAAAGTGCCGCGCCACACGACCAAAGAGCAATTCGGCTGTCTCCGATGAAATATCGCGTCCGCCAGCAAAACATATCAGTCGCACCCTTTTTCGCTCATTCTCTCAGCCACCTCGACACGATGAGATTCAATCTTAACTTACTCTCTCAATCACATACACTCTCGCTCTTCTACCAATCCCCACCCGACCACAGCATCTCCTGTTACTAGTATTGTACTTCCATCATTATTATTGATAACATTGAGTCACTTGGGCTGTTTCCATAGAGTGCTATCAATTTCCACTGACCACCATTGATTTTCGTTCTTTGAACACCACGAGAAGTGGTTTAGAGTACTAGCACTCAATCCACTCACATTTGTTTCAATATTGTGGTATATTCTTGGTTATCAGATAACACGAACAATATTCACTCGCTTCGTCACTTCATAGAAGAGGTCTACATCCCAATTTATTTGCATACACCGTTCTTTCGTTTTGCGCCCATAACATTTGAGTAGAACCAGTGCGACTCTCTGCTCTCCTCGTCACACCTTGTCCAAAGTTTTTTTCGAGCGGCGATCCTCGGTGCCAGGCGGCAACGGGTTATCGGTGCGGCATGGCAGTGAGTCCCATGTGTACACAGAAGCCCTATTCGCACGCACTTTGTTCCCTACCGTGTTCCGCCTCGTTAAATCGTTGTTTCGAGCCCAAACTCTTTGCCAGGCGGCGATCATCGGGGCGGCGCTGGTGGGAGATGTAGCAGGGGACGTAATTAAAAATCGCAACAAACGATGGTGCGCTTGCGCCGGCTCGAACAAAATTCAATTAAGAAGGCAGACCGAGCGGCGTGGAAGAAAGTAGCGCTGGCGGGGCAGGCGTGGCAATATTGCCGATCGAAAAATAAGCAATAATATCACGGGAGAATTGAGGGCCTCGTAAAGGGTGCAATATGCGCCTGGATAATATATGACGAGCGACAGTGCACATGTCACGGCTGCGCATAAAGGTCCGGCCCGCGTACCGCCGGTAATAACACTCCGAGCAATAATAAAGATTTAATGCTCGACCTCCTATCCGCACGAACGCACGCTCACGTTCGCCCGGGATTCTCCTCGGCGAAACCGATTTTACTATGTCTCTCCGTGAAATTATTACGCACTCGCTCGCTCCCTTCTGTCGTCCTCGTGTTCCAGTTAGACTGCGAACACCCGTAAAAACGGCCTAATGACTTTCACTCTTTCGAGCTCGAAGATAATCCAGCGTAAATTAGGAAGCTCCAAAGGGGACCATACTTGGGAAGTTATAATGGCATTTTTCAGTTATCTATGCTCTCGCACGGAGCCCTCTATCTCGCTCTCAGCATTGTAATTCCCGTAAATTCGAACAAAAAGATTGGAGCCGGATTCGCTGGTGGTAGTTTGACTGGTGAAATTCTTGTCGAATTATCGTTCGACCAGGATTACTCGTTGGAATGGGCAGAAGGTCTGGCTAAGCCACGACGTTAAATTCCCCGGGTGAAGTTGAAACTGCATTATGTGGAAAACTGGCTGTAACGAGGGAGCGGGAGAGACAGAGCAGAAAATTACATCCTGCCCCCCTTTTTAGAAGGGGGACAAAAGGCAGCGCGTGGCGCTATCTCGAAAATTCCAGCGCCGCCTTGCAAAGAATACGCTCGCAGTATTAAAACCCCTCGCGAGATTTCTCCTGCGGGGACAATCTCAGCGCTCTCGGCAACTTTACGTTCGACCTGTCTGCCCGATAAACAATAATTAAAAGGGATTCCCTTTTGTACTTCGTGGCTATACAGATTGCTCCCCTTTTCTTTCTGTAACGAAGGGCAGGTCGAAGGAAATTCCAGCCGAAACACAACTAAATTAAAACTAGATTCACCTTACAACTAAAATAGCCTCTCGAAAATTGCTCGGCTTGAAAAGTGGCATTTCCGCAAAATGCATAGAATTCAAGAAAGATTGCTGTAACACCATTCAATTGACAGTCGTAGTATCCGGTTGGAGCAAGGGATACAAAATTTACAGGAAAATCGTGTCGATTCTTCTCTTATATATGAGAAGTGGGCTTTGCAATTGCAAGCAAAAATCCAATCGAATGCGCATTGGCCGAGGACTTCCTGAATTCTTCCAGGAAGAGAGTGACCGTGATGTATCGCGTGCGTCTGGAACAAATGGGAGGGCTCGCTGTGCCGGGAGTCGGCTCGGTTCATATTCTATCGATTTATTTACAGTTATGTCGAAGAGGAGAGCGTGTACGCGCGCTTACTATTAGTGTAACAACCGCGTGTGCGTGGAAAAGGGGTTCATTACTCGGCGGCTCGGCATCGGTAGGCAGAGGTCGCTCGCGATCGGAACACTTTGCCATCCGCTCTGGCATAATGGTCTTTAGAGAACGGATAGGCAGCCAGATACACTTTGGCTTCCTCCCTATCTCTCTCTCTCTCTCTCTCTCTCCCTCCTCTCTCCCTTTCTCTCTCATTCTCTATCGGGTAACAGTACCCAGATCGTAATACGCTCGCTCGAGAAGGAAGCCAGAGTAGGTACATACTCCCGAGGAAATCTATGGGCATGGCGTTCGAGGCGGTCAGCGTTATTACGCGCGATCCAACAATGCTTTCGGCATGATGGACGGGTTGCGCTACTTTCCTGGGAAAATTCTTTCGCTTATGAAATATTGCGTTCTATTGGGCGAATGACGTGACCGGCGACTCGCCATTACTGGCCTAATATACGCTCCGCACGACTGGAATAACTAATCACGGGAGCCCTGGTAGAAATTGATTCCGAGATCTGACCGGGCTATAGATGGGTGCTTCGTTTTAAAAATAAGCTCTGATTAGGAAAATTGATTTATCCCCTGAAAACTTTAGAGATATTTTTATAATAGCATATAAATTTGTTTATTGTGCTGTTGATTCTGTTAAAATTAATGTAACGTGTATGAGGGTGAATGTATAGCAACGGTTTTGGAAATTGAACGGTATTATCCCCTCCTGGTTGCTCGTTTTACCAACAATTTGACAGAGTCAGGTTGATCCTCTCCAGTGGTGCAAGTGCCAGTCGATGTGCACTTACGTAACTGAATTCCAGGAGCTGCTGTTAAGCCCTCTCGTCAATATGCACGCGGCCCTGGAATCGAGAGGGTAACGTGTGTAACGTGCCGTAAGTTCGCCCAATATTATGCCGGCGAAATTCAATTAAACTTGGCGAACTTCATAATTACGTTCGTTATGTTTTTCGTTTAGCAGTGCTCGCCGACGCCCGAGTGGCGGCGGCGGCGACGGCGGCGACGGTGCCGCCGCGAAACTTTTTAACCCGCGACATCCGTAGGGGACGAAACAATTTTTTCGGCCCTTTTCACGCCTGCGGTGTGTCGGCCCTCTTCAATTTTTTTGTCCAAGTGTGAGAGTGTCCGCTTTTTAACGAGGCGCCGCCCTTTTAATTGGCGCTTTAGTCCAGTTACAAGAACCCTCTGATTCTCATAATGTATTTGTTGCGTCAAAGGCCCGAATACACTGCTTCGACACACTGGAAACCGAATTGACTTTTTGAAATCGATTAGAACCCTTTCGTTTTCGCATTTCCATTGGCAGTCGTAAATTCCGGGCTTCGCACCGAAGCCCCTTTGTTTTCCGGTGGTCGTTTCATGTTTCGGCAAGCACTTTTCGCGAAAAATGCTCAGGAACACCACAAATCGGCGACAATATAAAACCGCCTTTATTTCACGCCCTCGCGGCTTGCCAACGTGAAAGAGCGCCTTCCCCGGACGACAGTAACTCGAAATAAACATCCATTGCGTGTGCCCGGTTTTTCCATAAATCCTAGACACCTCCCTACATGGGACACCGAAACCCAATCAGTGTTCCAGCAACCAATGGAATGAAAGCCCGGAGTGTGTCCCTTTAAACCGAGACAGAACCTTGCAGGCGAAAACATCGTTCAATTTTACTAGCCGGACCTTTCTCACCCTAAAAACGGCTGTGTTCGTGTGACACAATAGTTTGCATTTCCGTGATCCAGTACAATCATTCTTAAATAAGTAAAAACTACACAAAGAAAATTAAACAACCCAACATAATAATTATGAAACACTAGTGTTTGTCATTTATTAGGATTTTCTGATAGCGTTGACTACTGCGCTTAACAGAATCATCGTACAAGGCTTTGCGATATTAAAAACGCTTATATTGGCAGTGTCTCTTTATTGTCGTGCTAGCTCGCCACGATTATGCGCTGCAGGAAGTTCATGGGAACCGATACAGACGGTGTGCCACGATTTTTGTCGATAGAGAGGAGCCAGAATTTAGACACGAGTTCTCGTAGCAGTCCAATCCCAGTCAATAGCGTCATTCCAGTTCGTGCAAACGACGGGGCGACATTGTCGCAGAGCGGGAACTTGCTGGAAAGTGGTCTGGCGAAAAAGTTTCCACGTACAGACGGAATTTCGAGCGGTGGCGGCGGCGGCGGCGACGGCGGCGGCGTATCTTGCGGCTTCGGCTTGCCCAGGCGACGTAACATGGAAATTAATGACTTTTTTTCTCGCCACCGCCTAGCAGCACGGGGAAAAGAGGGAGGGGGTAGAAAGAGAGTGTAGGTAACCGCTCTCTTTTTCCCCGGGAGATAATAGAACGGTCCTACGGTCCACTCCGTAATTTAATCCCCGTAGCAACATAAGCTTTTTTCCACGACTGTGTGTAAAGTATTTCTCGACATAACGGCTCCCCGCTTTCTCTCGCTATCATCCCTTTCCAATTAGGCTATTCTAACTTCTAACGGTCGCTAAATTGCGTTATTAATTGGCAGCTCTTTTGTTTACGGCTTAATATAGCGAGTGCATTTTATTAAGAGCACATTAACAAGTACCACCGGGAGGCATTATTCACCGGTGCGCCGAGCGGCCTTTTGTCACGGGCTAATTATTAGGCGAATAATGTTGAACACGAAAAAGAATATCGCCGGATGGGTTATCGCATAATTCGTAAATGCGGAATAAAAGTGGGTTAAATCTAGGACAATCACCAGAAAATTAAAAGTGGCTAGATGCCCTGGGGAGACCGGCTTCTGTCGAAGTCAATTTCGCGATTGCCGCTCCTCGTAATAAAGCTAAATCTCGGTTCTCGCGACGGCGACCTAATGGTGAATTGGAATTTCGATAAAACGTCCGATTAAAGCATGCATAACTTTCGTCCTTTATTACGCTTGCACCCTGATGATTCATAAAGTCGGAGATTATACGCTGGGAAGTCTAAAAGTCCCGCGTACATAAGTGAGTGCTCGTAATCATGATGAAAGTGAGAAAACGGGGCTACATCTCAACTTTCAACAGAATTGCGCATCTCGCTCCAGTTACAATCATTAACTCTTCATAGTATTTTTACAAAGCTATCAGAAAGCTTGCTCTTAGCATTACACCGGGCGCATTATAAATGGATTTAACAGAAATCCTTTCCCTGAGTAATTTCGTTGAATTATAAATACGCGCCGGAGGGCAAACTGGGAGGAAAAGTCGTCATATACTTTTGCACGGTAGGTAGGTACTATCTAGTAGTAGCTAGCTATGTATACGTGTATCGCACAGAGGAACGATACTCCGCCAAGTATTTTATGCTTCAAATGGAACTTCACGGACGTGGAACTTTTTACTTTTCAGCGGTGCGGCGGACCTCCCTCCCGCCCTCACTCTTTCTCTCTCCGACTCTCTTTCTCTCTCTCTTTCGCCTCGTCTGTAAACCGTTCCTCTTTCGTTCTCTTGCTTCCCACTTGGTAGAGTAAAAGGAACATCGTGAAAGAAAGGGGATGGTGCAGAGGGGCATGGCCAGCCAATACACCTTTAAATACAATTTCCCAAGCGATCGTGGTTGTTCGCAATCAATGGGACTATTTGCACGCGTATTGAAAGCGCCGCTGGCCCATTTTCGCCACGCGCCCTCTCGCTCTATTCTGCGAGCGAAAAAATTAGAGCGTCCGAGCACTTTTAATAACAGCTGCGCCGAGCGCACGGCCGTCCAGTCATTTTTCAATGGGCCAGACCTCCGCTCGCCGATCTCGAGAGGGAAATCTAAATTTCGGCTGGCTGCCACTCGACCGATTGCTCGAAATTTCCCTCCGATCCCAACGGGCTCGTTGCCAGTACTAGTGTCCTTCTATACTCGATATCTGGAACTCCAGACCACCATTCCATACACCGATACAGTTAAAGTTCACGCAATCATCTGTCGCGCATGTACATTGCTACCGACTTATAGCCGCTTTAGGGCTTCAATAACTCGTTGGGTAATGGGGCTGGTCCGGTTCATTCAATTGAAATGTGTCTGGGAGTGGACTCCATTCCTCTCAAGTACCGTACTCCGACATTCTCATCGTTATTTCGCACTTAGCATCCCGACCTCCTCCTTGCCAATTCCAGAAAAACAACGCTTCGCCCAGTGGCGAATAGCAAATTGCTGCTACAGACACAGTTTGCCGTAGTGATCGCGGCGAACGATAAGTTCAGCTATGCGACTATTTTCCCAAGCATCGGCGATTTCTCGAATTGCTCGTGATCTATAAATCACGATAGAACACGTCCAAGAAAAAATCCACTGTATAGGAGGACGAGTAAGGAGAGCGAGAGAGAGAGAGAGAGAGAGAGAGAGAGAGAGAGAAAGAGAGCCTAAGCAAGAGGATCGTTGGAGACGCGATCGTCCGGTGATCGACGAGGTGTCACGTCGATCGGGCCTTCCGTGAAATGCATTTTTCATGATACGCGTTTCGCGTCGCACTTGCTTGCCAGGTGAAGCCGGCCCTGTTTACTGATCGTTATTATACAGCTCCCGAGGAGAGTGGAAAGGGCAGGACTGACCTAACATTGGCCGAGCAACGTGTCTCCTTTGAGGACAAGTCTGGAACAACATTGCCGGGACATGCGAGCATCCCTTCGATCTTTCTCTCTCGCTCTCACTTCTCCTTGGCGGTCGGTGTCGGCGGCCGGTGCAGTGCTGTCTACCTCTTCTTTCACGTCTCATTTCTCTTCAGTGCTCTCGCCGGTAACGTGCTTACATTGCGCACACGTACTCACGCGGGCGCACACTCCGTCAGTCAGAGAGACGCACTCTCAGCTTTCGGGCTTAACCGAAAGCCGTGCTGTAGTAAGTCGAATCTCTAACACGACGAAAATTAACGACATCAATAAGCCCGTGCGGCCCTACTTGCTCTGTGTGCATGCGCATCCCTTCCACCAGTCGCTTATTGCATTTCCTTGGAGTGTTAGTGCTCGTCTGTGTCTGTACGCTTGAGCAAGTAACATTAATACTAGAAATTAATACTAGAAATATTAATTGAATTAGACATGAGTAAAGGGTTGGTTAAACATTGAGAGTACAAGATTTGTTCAGGCTCTCTTGTTTATATCAGGATTTACTTACCAAGGATCCTTGAAGATGTCATCCTGTAGACCCTCGAGCGGAGTGTTGTCGCAATGTTTGGCGATGGTCGATGTATAAATCGGGGTGTGCAATTGACGTCTCATGTGGGCGGGCATATCACAGAGGCACACATGGAATCACCGCGACATTCCATTAGCGAGCGTGGAGCTCTCCCCTGATGATTCCGCCGTAAACGGCGACGTGGCCGTAGCGCGTTCTCGCGCGCTAAAAAGTCACGTATAAATATTTAGTAACCGATGGCAAAGAGGCGAGAGCCGGCGCCAGCGAGGTAGTGCGTTCTCGCGCTCTGTGTCGGCGGCGCGATAAAAGCGTGCTGAAAAACATGGAGCTAGTAGCGACAGAGGCTCACTGTACGTAGCATGCAGTGGCAGTAGGCAGTAGCAGCCTTTGGAAAGGAGTTTTTTTGCCGAATGATTTAAAGCTCGACTGAGTAACGCGTGCCTGGTTTTCTCTCTCTCACACTCTTTCTGCTCGATTCCAATAGTAGTAGTAGTAGTAGTAGTAGTTGCCGTGTGAGAAGTATGCTTTGCAAATTTTTTAATAGGCGCGCGTGCGTCATCTTGCGAGTCACACTCGGGCAACAGGGCATACGGAATGGAGGTGGGAATTTTATTCCAACAGCGACAGGGTGGCGAAGGGTTCGCGAACGGGCGGCAATATTTCTCACTGCCTATTCGCAATGCACACACACCTACACATGGCTGCACACAGTGTGTGTAACGGGCGTGCCATCGTAACGCGAGGAAATCCACGGCCCATAAAGTCGCGCGTCGTGTTGTGCATTGGAAACGTCGATAACAGTCGGCTTGGTGCGAGCCAGCAACAGTGTGTCGTTGTTGCGGAATTATTAAAGGATCGACGCGGATCGGCCAATCTTCCGATTTACGAAAACACTGACCGACAAAAGCTTGACGTTAAGAGGTGCGTCGTAAGCGCGCGTATTAAAGTTCATGAAGATTTATTAGCGCGCACGAGGAAGCGAGCGCACTCTCGCCAGCTTAAATGCCACTTTTTAAGACGACGCGTACCCGCCATTTCGCCGCGCATTACTACTGGCAAGCGAGAGACAAATTAGCCAGACATAAAGCGACGCCAGTTTAAAAGCACACTCGAAATGATCCTTTGTGGCGCGTGGAGGCCCAGTTCCTGCTGCCGAACCAACGCTACCAGTTGGGTATTTCAACTCTCCTTGAGTTTCGAGTATGCCCGAACTTCCCTATTCTTTCTCCTTCTCTCGCAATAAACCCAAGTCGGATTCATTAAGAGCTTCGTCTCGAAGCATCTGTGTGCGGGTGTCGCTTGTACAGGAATTCGAAATTAGGATCGCACAGCCCTTCACTTACACTCGGACCAACTTGTAATGGGAATTGATTCGCGAGAGCTGCGGTTGTAAATCTGCGTAAATCTTGGCGGTCGTTCGGCCGCCCTAAATAATTCCGGATTCCACCAGGTGGTTCGATACACAGCCTCTGAAAGGATGCGAGAGGGCTCGTTTGCTCGCAGAGTCGATCTTATGAAGATTTATTGGTACATGAGCCAGGGATCCCTGCAAGATTTGGCTTTCCGGGCGAAATAGCCGGCGAGCGTCGGTCGAGCCACGCTTCATTAGAGCGCAAGAGGCAAGAAGCTGCAGGACAAAGTTAACTGGACCAGTCTGTAAGCCGATCTTAAGTTGAAGCCCGCAGGAAATTGCGCTATACTTACCAACTGGTATTTACGATCGAGACGAAAAATAAACGGGAAATATGGGCGGCGAACGATACGCTATTTTATGCGCGTCCGCGCTTCAGTCACCTTTATGGACCGCGGAGGGGGGACAGCCTTGATATAGCTAAAGTTATGTACTAAACGTCGACTTAACTCGAGGGTCGACTTTTCAGCCCTTAGTTTAAATACGAAGTGGCTTTATGGAAGGGCCACAATAACGGCCGGGGAGCTTGTGAATTGGAATTTATGAAGATTTATCGGTACACGTCCCGGGAATCCCAAGAACGGAAAACTTGGCCTTCGAAACCAACGACGCCAGACAAAGTCGCAACCCTCTATGTACTTTATTGCAGTCTTAAGAGTATATATGTATCCCGAGCATCAATATCGTAGAAATGCGAATGAATGGAAGTCAACGTTGGATTAGTGACCTGTTCATTGAAACAGAAGATCACAATTGTCGGGTACCTTGACATGTTGATTCAAGATTGTACACGCAAGCCAGTGATATGAAACGCTTTGTTTGCGTTGGGGGCAGTTCGACAACGTGGAGGTGTACATTTGATGTTACGTAAACGTAATGCACGAACACGCAGCCAGAACATGCGGTTGCTCCTGAAATGCGCTTCATGAAGATTTAGCGTTGTAACGCCGCCCCTACACTCACAGCGCTGTGAGTGTTGGGGCTTGTTTTCAAAATTAAATGAAACCCAGTTCTTAAACGGAAGTAGTGCTGTATGTGCTATTTCTTTACAGTAGAAGTAATATTACGTTCGCCAACATAAAAAGTAAGAAAATCGGATCGAACAACAGAGAGCCCCGTGCTTTAAAAGCGAGCTTGTAATAAATTTCTAAAGATGCCATTAAGAATTCGCCCAAGTTCCCGCGGCGAGCGGTGTCGAGTTTTCTCAATGCCAGCAGGCGTCCAATTAAGCCAATTGGTCAAAGCTCCGACGCGGTGTTCTCGGTAAAGCTGTGGGCCCGAATTAAAATTGATTAAGAGTCGCTGCCTGTGGCAACGAGTTCTAGAAAGCCGGCGCTCATTTCGCGAAACAATTCAAGAGATGCCCATAAATTCACATTTCATTACATCCTGCCGAGGCGAATCCGGCAAATTCTGCCGGCTACTGTGCTAGTGCATCGGTCCAGCCAACTTCCAGGATCGCTCTGCTCGGGACAATAATCTCCTAGTGTACCGAAAAACTTTGGCGTATCGTTCTGAAAGCCGGCAACACTAGGGCTTCAGAAGTGCGGCATAGGCTGAAAATGAGAGGCAGTCTGGAAGGGTTGGGTGGTTGAAAATTCTCAGGATTCCCGGAGTATCCGAAAAACGTGAAACTCGTGAAGCCGCAAAGGGTCGCGCGGGGTCACGCCCACTGATGCACATCAGGACTGGACCGCAGGAGAAGGGAAAATGAGACGGGCTAGGCTAGAGCATCGGCTGTGCGCGGAGGACACATCAGAAGCAGGCAAGACTGGCTGGCATCCCGACGGAGATGGAACGCCGGGCGAACGTGGAAAAGCTCGTGAAACGAGCACACATACGATTTCCTGGCTTCCCTTGGCCGTTGCTTCGCTCTCCCTCGCTTTCTGTGGCTCCTTTGGCCCCAGAGTGGTCCGACATTGTCTCCAAAGGGCTAGAGGAACCCTTGGTTCTCGACGACACAGCTGCCGCACGCTCGTATCCTAGATAGAACGTGTACAAGTGCTAGCTATGTACATACATAC
This sequence comes from Ectemnius lituratus, assembly GCA_910593735.2. Taxonomy (NCBI): domain Eukaryota; kingdom Metazoa; phylum Arthropoda; class Insecta; order Hymenoptera; family Crabronidae; genus Ectemnius; species Ectemnius lituratus. The sequence continues at coordinate 11,361,336 of OU343037.1, read as the reverse complement.
AGTACTACCACTATGACACACACGCCGCCACTGTACATCCTTCGCTCGCCATCCTGCCCTATCCACAATGTCCCTCAGCAGGAAATCCCTTTTCCCTGCGTGGCTTCTAACGACAACTTTACGGGGAAGTTCGCGATAGAAGCGGCGCTGATCACTCCGAAAAAAGGAACGCTTCCCTTTTACTTGGTAGCCGTGCGGGCTGGCGCGCGCGTGCCCCTCTTCCTCTATCAGTGGAGCCCTCTGCTTCCTTCACCGTTACTTGGAGTCTCTCCCTCGCCGCCACTGCTTTTTCCAGGAGGGAACTTTCGCGAATGGGTCTTTATTAAATCCGCAGTACGACAGGCTGCCGGAACTTCTCGCTGGGCGGGCGCGCTCGCGGCGAGAGAGGATGCCGGGTGAGGCTGCCGGCAACACCTTTGCACCACCTTGACGATTGCGGCGGAATTGAGTTACAAAGAAAATTAATTAGACGGCGAGCTCAGGCGTATATAGCTCGGGCAACGTACTCCTCGCTTGTGTTATACCCTCTCTCGCTTTCTCCCTTCCTCACTCTTCCTCTGTTTGTCTCCACCACTATCTAGGTTGTCTCTGCTCTGCTGGCTCGCACGCCCCCGGAGTGCTTGCGACTCGCCTTCCATGCAACCAATGCAACCAACGACTACCACAATGCCAGACTCTTAGATTCTCCGTTCCCTTACTCTTTCTCTCTCTCTCTCTCTCTCTCTTTCTCTCTTTCTCTCTTTCCTCAAGCACCGTTAATTCAAAGCTAACCTGTCACCTGAAAACACTAACGCACCGCAGCGGAAACCGCAAACCGCCCGCCAGATTCTTAAGGGTTACTTTCCCGTGCTCCCCTAGTTTTCTGAATTCTTGAGTGGCGCTGCTACCTTTTGAAATAATTTCGGTTCCGCCGGCACGAGTGGCGTTGCTCTGCTTTGATTCCCTTCTGGGAAAGACGGCTACTCTCCGCAACACTCGCCGCTGCATGCTATGATGCGACCTACTTTTGCCGCACGGCGGCAAATCGAGGCATCCACTACTCTCCTTCGCATTTCGCGGCTATGGTTTGTTGAATCTTGTCAGAACCTTCATAGCCCCAAACTGGGGTAACGCGCTTTCAAATGTTTCCTTAGATACCCACCTGGCCAAATATTATCTAGCGATACTATGCCGGCCTGCACGCTAGTAGTAATTGGCTACTTCAGAATTGGAGCAGAAAGGCTCGCAGAGAGGCTACCGTGCTGGCCATACGACGCTAATTCTATTTCATTCTTTATTTTCAATTATAGCAGGCGCACGCGCGCGCCCACTCAATAGTTGAATATTTGCCGAGCGGGTAGAAAGGGTGCTTTCGAAGTGGTATACAAAAGAGTTAGCCAAACTCGAATTAAACCGCAAAGCAGAGAATAGCGAGTGCAAGGATTGGACTCATATCGCGGGGATTTCTTTACGCCCGTGGGAGGCTTTGGCACGCCGGCTTTATTGAATTCCCGGCCAGTAACAGTGCCAGGAAATCCGTTTTCGAGGAGTGCACGCCGGCAAGTGAAAGATCGCGCGTTCTCTGCCGCACGCTCCTCTCTGCCGGTACGAAATTTATTGCTCGATTAGCGATAACTCGCGCGGCAATGATGTCGCGAGCTTAACGATTAAACGCCTCGATTTCCCGCCGGATTCTCATCCCTCCGGTTGCGGCCAAGGCAGCCCTGCAGCCCTGTTACTCGGCTAACGATTGCCCTTGTTATTTTCTCCCGCCGGTAATAGCCGCTAGAATAAATTCCTCATGATCGTATCTCGCAAGGACAAGCACCTGATTTCTCCTCTTGTCAGGGGAGGAAAATATCAGGACGTGGAAGTCGAATTTCCCTTTGTTGAAAGCAATCGGCAGGACCGATCCTAGAACAAGGGACATTTCTCGCAGCCAGGATATCTTGTCGCCATCCTGGTAATTAAGTAGGTCAGGCTAGACGTCCGACGAATTACCTTGGAGCGTGCAACATATGGTTCCATACGGCGCAGCATCTTCTCTGTGGAAAAGTGAAGGATGTTCAGTATGCGTGCGAACCAAAGCGGCTATTAGTTACAAAGAAAATGCTGTCAGAGCGCAGCCATGAGAGCAACGTATTCCGAGCAGCTGCCTGTAATTAGTGCCAGCAAATAGATATTCAATTAATTTTTACTCCGGCTAGTACAAGATGAGCATTCATTAAGCTGTCGGCATGTGTTTCCGTCTATCCTAACGCGAAGCCCTGACTCATTATATGGTGAAATCGATTCGGTGAGAACATAGGGGAAATAGACTTTTCAAATTTATTGATTAAGACAGGTTACGATATAGAGAAACGATGTAGATCGTAGAAGTACCTCTTAAAAGACAACTGTACGGTTCCAGTCTGTTGGTTCGGTGCTGAGTAGCGATAAAGCCGAGTGAGAGAAAGGAAATTAATTATCGGCGCGTAGGATGACCGCAGATACGGATCTGTGAACACGTTCGACTTTTCCGAGCATTTTGGAAAACACATTTCTTTGGGGCGCGCGTTTGGTCCCATAATAGAGAGGGAAAAAATGTCGTTAGTTACAGGAAACAGTGCTTCAGCGAGATAGGATGGGCGCGCAGCTGCTCGTCGTTCCTCTCCAAGAATGAAAGGTATACCCCGCCGAGAAAAGGAATACCCTCTTCCTCCCTCACTCTCTCTCACTCGCTCTCTTCATCTTTTTCAAGCTTGCTAGCTGGCTCGCGCACGCTTTAGTGTACTCGACAATAGCGTTGGTAAATATTGTTCTCGCAAAAGGCAAACAAACCGATGGTGTTTGCATTATACAAGACAGTCTGCTTCGCCTCCATTCAAGTGGATACACCGGTATTAATTTAAGTGTTTTGAAATGAAATCTCACTCGAACTGGTCACGAAGTCAGCCCTGTCTCCTACCTCCCTTTTCTACTCTTTCTTTCTTTCTTTCGCCTTCCGGGACTACTGAGGAAGCTAAGAAAATTAATTCGGTAGCGAGAAGATGCACGCGCACCGACCGCCGAGAGTCGTTACGAAACTCGGCATCCGGGGAAAAAGTTCATTCGGAACGGACGCCCCCTTCACCCGCACCTCGTAAAGTTCTAAGTGTCTGCCATAATGATGAGAAAGCATGGGAAACTCCGATGTTCCTCGTGCGCAATTTTCGCCACTCGAGAGAGAGAGCGCGCTGACGCGCGCGCTCCAGGTCGGGCGTAGTTAAGTTCCAAAGAAAATTAATTAGACGACAAGGCGCCGCACGGGGTTCGCGTGTACAGGATGCCGTTCTAAGACTACAGTGCCTTTCTGAACTTGCTCTCTCTCCACAGGCATTATCCGTATTCATAAGGGGGGCGTGAAGCGCCGGTTATTATTAGCCCCGGTGCTCCAACACCGCTGGAGACGATCCTTGACCCCCTCTCACGTCTAAGCTCCTTGAAAATACATCCTTGTGATGCTGATAGCAAAAAGCCCTCTCCCAAGAGTCGTTCTACAATCCCAACAATCTTCACTTAATAGATCATGTGTCATAACATATAGTAAATGTCACTGGTAAATCATTCAAGATAGATAACCTTCATAACTTTAACACGAAGAGGGTTCAGTGCAACTGTAGCAATTTCAAACTATCGGGCGTTCTGTGGTAGTTTTAATCTCGAGTCACAAATATTAGA
>OU343037.1:11204665-11357158 GCA_910593735.2 Ectemnius lituratus | reverse complement strand
AAAGTTGCATTAACTCAGCACAGTTAGCCAACTCCCGCCTTGCGCCGGTGCGGTGGCTTCGTGTTCACTGTGAATTTTTGATGAATCCGATTTATGGCGCACTTGTTTTCGTGCTCCTAGGATTGAGCAGGAACCTCTTAAATTGCTAACCGACTAACGGCGATGATTCAGGAAAGATCGTCGACTCGGCGTCTATAACGGCCAGTCATTGGCGCAGGAGTAATAAGCATTAAATTACAAAGCAATGCGTGTCAGGGTGGGATATTTATGCGGAGTAGTTCAATCGTACGTACACGTTCGAACGGCGCTGTTAAACTGACAAAGAGTGGCCATAAAACGAGGAGGGGGCCCAACTGGCGGCCAGTGCAAATGCCTCGAGAGCGATCTCCTAATATTTCTCTCTCTGGGTCCACGCGACAGTCAGTATTCACGCCAAGTTGCCGATCGTCGACGAGCGCCGCCGCTCGAGGAAAGAGTGACTCCCACGCGCACCAAGGAGTAACACGTAAGAGGCGATATCCTCGAGAAGGACGAAGTACAGGCAAAGTAAAGGCTTGGATCGAGCGAATAGCGGAGAGTACTCGGCGTGCAGCTGAGCGTTTCGTTCGATCACCGAGGCAGCTTTATGCACGATAGGCTGCGCACACGAGTTTCAGCCGATGATTACAAGCCGCCGATATATCGGTAAAGGGTGCAGGTACTCATCGAAGCCTCCGCGCGTCCGCCGCTTTGTCTACTACCTACGCGATAGCTCGCTTTTTTCCCTCGCTTATTGGCGAGCACTCTTTTCCGAGAGACTGGACCCTTTACCGGCAAAGAACACACGCTCAACACCATGTGTACGTACGAGAAAGAGAGAAAGAGAGAATCTCCGGCTGGAGAGCGGATTATCAGGATGAGCGGATACCGGAGAATTCGTTAAATCGCTAACGAGACTGCCTCCGGAAGAGTGAAAGGGAAAGAGTGAGAGAGGGAGAATCGGAGCGCGACACCGATTTGACGGCGCCGACGATAAACAGGGCGACGTTAAATTTGTCACGGATAATACCCGATGGTACGTCTGTTACAGGGAATAATTATGTCCGAGTACACGCGGCGCCGCTCTCCGTGAGCCTGATATATTGGATGTCAACTATCTGCGAACGCCGCGAGTAATAATGCACCGTTCCACCGATATTGGAGTGAACGTTCTCTCTCTCTCTCTCTCTCTCTCTCTCTCTCTCTCTCTCTCTCGCTAGCTCATCGTGACTGCTAGTATTTTAATGATACAGCAGTCCTCTCTCCCTGCTATTGTTTAGTACATCCTGCGAATAAGTTGGAGCAATCCGGTACACGCTGATATTACATACATGTATAATTTGCGTGTGTGACTGGACCGCGTGTTGTTTGCCGTCGTGTCGAAGCGCAAGCGGGGTGAGGGGTTTGATAGTGGGTCCTGGGCGCGGCCGAAAAACAAGAGGGGGGAATGGCGCACTGGCCCTCACCAATTATCAGAAGGCCGATCTCGGTAATATCGAGGGCCTCGGGCGTAAGGCCCCGGAGAAGCGGGCAAGAAGATCGCGATCCTACTCGGACGTTTACGAGGGGCCCGCCGGCGTTCGTCGCGATCGCGACGCTCTAAAGAGCCTGCTTTGCGAGCGCCCGATTTTACGACTGGCCAGTGAATTCACTCGTTGCATAGCCCTCCTCCTATCGCATGCATTACGATTCTTCCAACGAAATTTGGGTGAAATAGCAGATGTCGGTGAGTGTAAAATATTAGTTTTACTAGTGTTCGACTGAAAGTAGTTTCGAAAGGAATTCTCGCATCGTAATACTTTGGCTTGGCAAAGAGGAGAGACAGTATCGCGTAAGAAAGAGTCGAGGTTCCGTGGAATCGTGGGGAAAATTAAAAACTCGTTAAAACGAGTAGATTTACGAAACTCATTAGCGCGGGTACGACGACGTGGAGGGTTCTGGTTCGGTGGAAGTAGCGGAGCTTTCAGTCGTTTCCGAATAATGAAGGGTGAAGGAGGGCGGGGGGGGCGGGTCGAACGTAGGCCGCTGTCGGCAGTGGTGGTGGCCGGCAACATTAGGGAAAAAACAAATAATAGCGGGAACAAAAGGCGGCGAGCACCGGTACCCTTCGGCCCACGCAGGTGTCCCCCTGGCTGACAGGGCGCAGGAAGAAACGAATGCCAATGTTCCTGCTGGAGGTACGGGCCGAAAACACGATTTAGGGTGGAATAATCCATTCGGCAAAGCCTCTCTCTGTCGCCGCCCTATTTGCTCTCCCTTTCCTTGGTCGGCTTCTCTCCCTTTATTGCACTCTAGTTTCACGATCGTACTCTTTATCCTACCCTTCCGCCGCACGCTGCCACGTGTAACGGCCTGCACTGCCCGCCAGAAGAGATCGAATTTAATTTAAACCGCTGCCGCCAATTTATAAATAGAGACTCGCTCGCTCGTGCGCTCCTCGGAATCCTTGCGAACTCGGCCCGTCCCACTCTCGCTCTCTCTCTCTCTCTCTCTCTCTCTCTCTCTCTCTCTCTCTCTCTCTCTCTCTCCTCCATGCTCCCACTCCCTCTTTTACGGTTACCCTTGTCGGAGTTGTTCCTTTATGGCCTGCCGCGGTTCGTTATGAAATCAAGTGATTAAAACGGCACGCCCGCACCCGATGATTTAAACTCCGAAGTTCAACGTGGGGGGTGAACAGCCAAGCCAAGGACCCAGTTATAATAGGGTGATGGTGGATGGAAGCGGTCGCAAGTGGGTTCCCGGCCGCTCGAGAATCAGATAAAAAGGCTGGCACAAAAAGATATCGTGATATCTGACTTCGCATCGGACGCCGCGAATGAAGACTAATACGAGTTTAATTGAGCTGGAAGTGGCGAAGGAAAAACGTTAAATAATTACCTTCCTTTGGAGCTCTAGAGCAGTCGCATAGCATGGAATCCTCCCAATTCCGGGCGCATTAACATCCGAATTTATTTTCCTACCGTAATTACATTAATTTAACAGGAGTAAGCTCCTTATTGTCGGTGGGCTTCTTCCGGTAGTAGCCATAAGGGCTGGCCGTCTCGTAGCAACCTGTACTATCCGAGATGATATTCACTTGCGTGTCGCGAAAAGGGGGGTGGTTTGTGTGGTTTTCCCAGCATGCCCCGGCAGTAACGAAGAAATTGCTTCTTTTTTGGGACAAGTTCATTGGAGGCTCGCACGTGTAGCAGTGATGAAGTTTCCCCGTGCGGCTGCTCTTGGAGTAAGGATTGACCCTACTGGACGGGCCATGACAGTCGTAAAATGAGAAGGAACGAGAACATGTGTGTGTCAGGTCGGCGGAATTGAGTAGACCACCGTGCCCCCGCGGGAATGTGTCGTTAGGACATCTTTGAATTTTTACGTGCTCTACATACGTCAGAACGAAAACAAGGCCGTACGGGGCACTTCAGAGTCAACCCTCACCAGCAGCTGAGCTCGAGTGACCTCCAAAAGAGAGGAAAAAAGAGCTAAAATACCCAAAGAGTGAAACACTATCTTAAACTAAAAACATAGATAGAAAAAATCCGGTAATAGAAGATCACTAATCCGTAACCGGTTATCTAAGTACAACATTGCTATAGAAGGTTCCATTAGCAAGCACGAACGACGTACCACGAATGATAGAACCGAACGTTCTCACACGTGCTCCTGGAAGGTAAATTAACACATCAGGCACGAGCGGCGCGCTGACTGGCAATCGGAACGAAATTGCCGGTGAATTCCGAGGAGTGGCGTTTTGTAGACAATCCGGGTGGCGGGCGGGCGGGCGTTCGGTATGGCACGACGCGGCGTGTTCCCGGGAGCAAAGCGGAGCAAAAGTTCCTTAAGCGCATTTGTACTTTTCGCTGGGAACTTTTGATGCACCCGAGGGTGCTCTTGAGTGTCGAAGGGGAGCGGCACACCCCACGGGTGACACAAGGAAGAGGAGGAGGAGGAGGAGGAGGACGCACACATAAACCGGGAATATAGCGCCTGAGGCCCTTAGGTGTTTTTGATTCAGGCATCGCTCCGTTCTACGAAGCTCGTCGCGATCTCTGAGAGTTTCTATCGGACGATTCCCTCCATGTAGGCTAGCCCTGAGGCTACCCTACACTTTCCGTCCTCTCAGTCGCATCTCTGTCATCCCTGTCGATTTTCTCCTAGCTGACCAGCAACGCCAGCAACCAGGCTACTTCCGATCCCATCCAGCCGACCCGCGTTGCATCCAATCCGCCGTTACTCTGCTCGAATTCGCGCGGCAACCGTTATTCTAATGAGTCTGGAACGCCGTATCGGCAGTTTGCGAGGAAGTCGCGGTAAACTTGAAAGTGGATTAGCGCTCAGGGTCTCCTCGCCATCATGGGACACGCCTGCGACAGGGCAGTCACCGCCGTGCAATTGGTAGTATGCGCGGTGGTGGCAGAGTTCGAAGCTGATACGCCCAGCAAATATTGTCCCTGGCAGGACTGCTATAAATAACCGATGTCCGAGAGAGGGAGAGAGAGAGGCCGTCTGCCACTATGATAAACCCGAATTACAATATTTGTGCCATTACGGGTATTACTGCGTGCGTGCTTGACTCGTTCGATTAAACCCAATCCCTGCGATCAGTATCTTCCGCAGTTGGCATGTTTGCTGATCACCCCGATTGCTTTGACACCACTGCACGTTCATTCCTTCTCTTTCTGTCTCTGTCTCTCTCTCTCGTAGCCACTCTATGCTTGTTTCATCCTAATACCGGCAGCCACGAAAAACGAGGCAATGTAGTAGGTAGAGGTACCTTGTTATTCCGTGCTCGAACGATGCAAGCCCCATAGAAAGTCGCTTGGTACTGCTTCGGTCCGACACTTCGCGGACCGAAGTTAAATTTGCAGTGCAAACAAACTCGTCGGGGGAGGATGGTGCAGGGGTAACGCGTGATGTGCTTGGAATGCGCGTCGGCCGATGGGGCGTATCTGCAACAAGCCTTTTTCCGAGTGGAGCACGCAGCAGCCGGAAACAGAGTGAGTGCTCGCGCGAAAAGTGCTGCATCCACAGTGATAGAACTCGCTCTCTCTCTCTCCCTCTCTCTTTTTCTCTTGCTTTATCGCTCTCTTCGTGTGTCTCTCCGTGCTGAGTAGTCGCCTTCCGAAGTAAACGGCGAGACGCGCGTGCGGGCCCTTCGCCTCTAACGGCGTGTGTATACACACACGTGCACGCGTACGCGATGGCAAATGCATAAAACATGATGGCAGAGCGCGCCGCGGGCGGTGATGCTTAAGGATGTGCAGGGAATGTAGCGCTCGGTGCTTCCTTTTTCGAAAAATGAGATTAGAGATTGGCGCACTCCGAGGAATCCGTTTCCTGATCCTCGGCTGGCCTCACGAAAGAACGCTCGCTGGTGCTGGAATTGGCTCTCGTTAATCTTTAAACCGCTGCTAGCTAACACCGAGAAACACCGATTGCTTTCCTCTTCGCTCCTCGTATTACGGCTTGAAAACTTTAGCAAGCTCTACTCTCTGAGAGGAACTCAACGGAAGGAGTATACGGCTACTTCCAGGCCGAAATTAAGAAATGGTCAATCCTTGGAACTGAATATAGTTTCATTCGAGGTAAAAGGGATTCTTGGCCCTAAGGAAAAGTATTCCGGTCTTTTAACATGTTCGCTCCTGGCGCGCAACTCTTTCGGATTCTATTGACCAAGGCAAACAGTAGTGGAAGAGTGATTTGAATTTTGGGCGGTGGCCGCTCACTTAGCAATAACTTGTTAAGAGTCGAAAGCCACTGGAAGCCTTTAGGCAGGAGACTCTAAGTGGCTACTGCGTGTTTTGGTAGGCTCCCGTGGACCACGCTGCCGAGCAAATAACGAATGCACCACGGTCCAGCCGGTTCATGGTATCACTGGTTAAAATTCTCATTTAAAAAGCTCTGCCACCGGCACCGGCTGTTCCCACTGGTAGGTAGGCGGGCGCCCGTTGTTTCAAGTACAATTATACCGTCGGATAAGAATGAATAATGCATGTTTAATTTCAGTAATAATAACACGCGTGTGTCGCCCATTTTGCGAGCACCGAATTTTTTCAAATTCTACGGCGCGTGCGCAATGTTTACACGGCCGAATTATTTTCCTGCCATAATTGTACGAAGGAATTCACGAATCTCCCGAAATAAATAGAATCCGGATGTAGCACTCGCCGATTAAAGTCACTATTATTATAATATACTTATAGCGTGCCAGCTGCCGCCAGAGTGGCAAATAATCAGAGCATGCAGCGAATTAAAACGAAATACATGTACCAGGCAACCGGTGTAATGGAAAAAGCGGCCTGTAATTTTTTCAGGCTACCACTAGTCAAGATGGATTATTTTTCCAGCCTTTGGTAGAAGGAAGGTGCAATTGCAGCAATTACAGGAATCAAATTCAATAATTAATACCATACACGGCAAGCACACACATCGCTATATGCCAATTATGAGTGGCTTGATGCTTCGATACAAATCGATAAAACAGGGAGCTCGCTAGAGGGCGTAAAAACTGACGCTGAATTATTACTCACGGAAGTTTCGAAGCAAAGAGCTTCCGCCTCTGAGGAGGCGAAACTTTTAAAACGCGGCTTCCGCACACCCTTTCTACCGGCATTTATTTCGGAATTCACGGCCGAGCCAAATTTATTCGGAGATGGTGGTAGCGGTGATGGTACCTCGGAAATAAGCTGCTGCAAAATAAGGGAAGTTCCGAACGCTAGTATGGAAGACGCCACCGCATTCATTCGGCGAACTAGATAATAAGCCCTGATAGAGCGAACTGTTGCGCCTTCGATATATTGGCGGCACCCGGTTAATGGGATTCTTTTCGTAAAGTTTCGGGATAACGTCGCCGGCATAATCGACTCATATATTAAAGCCACCGCCGCCACATAAAAGCCCCGCCGCAGCTGCCAGCTTGAAAGTCGGTAAAGGGAAAATGATGAAAGTAGTTAGTATCGCTACATTTGTGCAGAAAAAATGACCGATCATAAAAGTCTAAGAGCGAGCTCTTATACATTGCCCGGCGTACGCTAACTTAACCAGAGCGCTCTTCTGAAAATAATGTACGCTCAAAAGTATTAAGTTGTCGCGGAAATAACCTGGAATTAAGCTCTCTTCGGTCCCACACTTTATACCTTTCGTACTTATCCTTAGTTCAGAGAACCACTGTATATCGATTCATAGGGAAATTGTATAATAATACGCGGCATTAAACACAACATATAAACAAATGAACGTACTGATATTTTAGAAACTCGTCATACTGAATAAGTGAAAGCCCAACTAAATACAAGCCAACAATACGAGCAACAATAGCAAGCAGCAATTAATTAATTCGCACTCACTACCCCGCCCCTTTTTGCATTACAAATGATATCGTTCGCGAGGAAATCCTTCCGCAATTTTGTTTATTCGTGTAATCCAATTTATGAATTGCACGGATTATCCGTCGTGCCCCCGGGCAAATCAGAGCCGAGTGGTTGAATCGCGAAATATCGTCTGGGTTGGGGGTGACCTGCACGCTTTTCCGCACTACGCGGATGAAAGGGGTTTCCATATTTTCATAAACACAAACTTTCCGTGCGCGCGTACGCGGGCGATCGTAAATCGCGGTTAACATTCATATTTGCCGTACTATATTTGCCGAAGAGTTGACGCTTTGCGCAACAAGCAAATTCATTTTGGCGCACCGCGCCGCTACACTAGATAGGAAACTTTCGCAACGACTGGCTTTCCAGTTTAGAATGTCATGCGAAATCAATTATAGTCTGTATGCGGTTCATGCACTTTGAAAATCAGTAATAGGTACGAACAAATATTAAATAACCTGTTTTGACCACGTTCATAATTCTAGTATTAAAGAGAGCAAGCTATTCTGTCGTGTCTAATATGGCTGGTTGTTTACTACGAAAGGTGTTCGGTCACACACATGGCAAGCCTTTAGTTTGCTGGCAACATAGTACATGCTATTCTTATACCTTACTGCTGCGGTTACTAGTCAAGCGAATTCAACAACAGAGTTCCAGCTAAGGAAGAAAGGAAGCAAAAGAAACGAAAGATTCAAGGATGTCTCGCGTCGAATGGATTTTGAGTGTCAAGGGATTGGATAAGGCAACCTGGTACCAGACGATATTTACCTTGTACCACTTGCCACTATCTATCTAAGGGGGCGAGACATGTGGTCAGAGGAACGTCGGCTCGCTCGATCATTATTATCTATCATACGAGCGCGGCCTGTAAGGAGGATATCGCGTCCAATTCGTTTAGCATTGTCATCCGTCTATCCAAGCGACGCGGAAATTCGGCTGACGGTGGTGGTGCATCGTGCGGGTCCCTGAAAAAGGAAGTTGGTGACGCGTCACGTCGGAGAGATAGATAAATATCGGCGGGCTCATTATGGCGGCCTGATGTCCGGACACGTGTGTTATGCATTACGCCTAATTGCCCTGTCAAAGTAATCGGGTCCCGGATCCACCAACGAGGGCGATCGTGCACGCACGCCTTTTTTAATATATTCGTAGGTCTCCTTCCTTTCCTTTTGGATCGGGATTGAACAAGGCGGTATGTAAATTCGTGGGTCTTAGTCGAATTTCGTTCGGGACACGCGTTGCACCGGCCCGGAAGAATGACTGTTCAAGTAAATCTACTTGACGTCGAGCAGGTTGTATGTTACCAGTCCAATTAATTATACAGGCTTCACGAAAAATGAAGAATTAAAGATGGTGTGGTCCCATCGTCTCAGGATGTGTCGAACACGAGAACAGGGAACGGCCTAATAAATTCTTCAAGCAATTTGGATTTTGGAATTGCTTTATCTCCAGTTTCTCCATGTACAACGCTCGAATGCCATTCACGTGACAGGCATCCGGAACGTTCTTCGAGTTCACTGGTTAAATGGACCACTCTATTCACAATAGTTGTTTCCCGCTCCTCGCGCAATTCACAAGACAGCCATGAAAGCTTGATCTCCTAGTTGACCCGGTCTTTTACATTGGCGTCCGCTATTGAATTTGACACGAGCGCAAACGCTTGGTCGACCGGTGCACGGCATAGAATCGAGCGTATAGAGCATCCTGTGTCATTTAAACGTACCCGCTCGATTCTCACAAATTCCAATCTACGTAATGGTAGAGGTGCCGGATAGAAAAGTCGTCGCCTCACTTGAAGAATCGTTCGACCCAATAACTCGTTCTAAGCATTGCACGCGTGCTCCCTCTCTCTCTCTCCCTCTCCCCCCCCCCCTCTCTCTCTCTCTCTCTCTCTTTCTCTCTCTCTCTCTGGACCGACAATCAATGGCTTCCGCAACGTTAATCCACGGCAGACGCCAACTTTCCCCGCTAATTTGGTGGAGGCACAAAAACTCTGCAAACATAATAACGGAGCGGGGTTTTTTTTTGCCGGCGCTGCCAGTGACTCGTGTTACGAGTAGAGCAGACAATGACGATCGTCCATAGTGGCTCCAATAAAGCCGTGAACGAGATGTGCTGTTTCATGGAGCGACTGAGACGCGGATGGGGATGGGGGTTGGGAGGATGGGAGAGGGTACAGTGTACTTTTTGCCGGCGGGCTGGTTGTATCGTTTTCACGTAGTTAAATCCAGACCCCTCACTGGGGCACGCTCATGAGATGGCAATTTTCCAATTCATTTGTTAGGGTTTGCAGGGTTGATTACTTTCCAGGAACACTATTGGTTTCGACATGAGGCAAACGTTTCCAACCCCTCGGTATTCGCTCCTGTCGTTACCAACGGACTCTGGGAGTCAACTCTCCTCGTCACACTATGCACTCTCCCTTTCTCACCATCTCCTATCTTACTCGATGTCATTTTCCCGGCTGATTAGCTACCAGCTATTCACTGGCGACGGGTTAATACGCATTAGCATTATGTAACACTATGGGAGTGCATCCTCCAACCATGAAACTCCAGTTTCCTTCGGTTAAAGCACAAAATGATGTATGCTTCTCCTGCAACCCTGTTGGTTACTAAACAAACATATTTTCGTCGGTCATCCTAGATCCAGACAACTTAGGGTGGTGTCCAAGATTCGTGTATCTCAGTTAGCTACCCTTATCACATCCACAGTTGCCACTAACAGATCGAACCCTGTTCTCCCCTCTTATCGTTTGCCAACACACAGACAGACAGGCATTCCTGGATTTCTCCTGTATTCCATAGAGAATGACCGTACTACCTTGTAGTAGATCTGAATTCCATTTGGTTCGAACTGGGCTTGGTGCTATCCCCTTTAAGATTAATACAGCCGATTAAGAGACCATGCGAAGGTGAAAAATGCTAGGCGACATGACCTCAGTACTCTTGGCGGCGGGGCCGAGGGCGCAACAACAGTCCTCTCTCCCAGGGAGGAAACGAACATTTCGAGCGGCAGATATGCGACAATCGTCCCGCTTGTCGTGGTGCTCGTTGCCGCGCGCTTGAATAATGCATCTCGCATATATTGAAAGCAGCCGAGGATTAAAAGGACGTGGTGAGGGCCGGCACGTGAGAAGGGGCGAAGGGGGGCGAGTGGAAGATAAGAGGGTCTGAAGAGAGGGAAGGAGCGAGTGGAGCACATTGGGACCAGGCCCCGAATCAGGTATCGTATCAGACCGGTCGGCGTGATATCATGTCGATCCGTACTGGGGTGTGTAGTGTGGCAGCGTCCCCGTTGATTCCTTGGGGTTCTCGACTTGGTCGTCCTCGCTCGTGGACCTCCGCTCATCGGAGTGGTCCCTGCACCGCCCACGCAGCATGTTGAAAGCCCATCTTATGTTATGCTAATAACGCCGAGCGGGAACACCGGCCCCGATACTGACTCACCTTGGATAAGATAACCCGAATCCCAGCCACACTCCTCGACCAGGTAATTAAGGTATCTGTAGCGCTCTCCTCTCTGCGGCGGGCACGACCCTTCTTCTGCTTCCTTCGATCCTCCGCTGGGCGACTCCTCGCCAAGCTCGATACACCAAATTCAGCGGGGACCATCCAAGACTCGCTCTCGAAATTCAGACGCTCGCGAACAGATTATCATGCCGAAATACCAGTCGAAGAATTAACCTCTTTCTCCGAGATATCTTAATTGGTGCTTGGTATTCGAAGTCAATTTTAGGGAAAGATGAAACTCCCGGAATGCATCCTCGATTTAATTAAAGACCTAATTGGGAAATTATAGTTATACGCTGGAGGAACTCGCTTGCGCGCGCGCTTTACCAGGTGGAATGCTGGCATTCCCGAATTTCTAGATTCCAGGTCGCGCGAGGAAGTAAGAATCACTATCTGACTAATGGGTGGCGTAACGCGAGTTAAAATCGTGATCGAGGAGCTCGTTTCTTTTATGGGCGCGAACGACGCCGCCCTTTCGTGCTCTAGATCAAGAGAATTGCCGGCGGAAAGTCATCAGGGCTTGCCGAGGATGAAGAGGGCGGAGGGAGAATGGAGAAAAAGCTCTTCTAAAGCGTAGGAGGCAGCCGCGGCCAGAAGGTCGAGTGGGCTGGGAGCGCAGGACAGGATGCAATATCGGTGCAATATTGCTGGAATATATAAGGGCACGTCTATGCAGCGGCGCCTCGAAACGGGCGGCGATAGCCCAAACTGTTTCTATAACTCACACGCGTGAAAGAAAGAGCTGCCGGGGAGAGAAGATAGTGCGAGGGACCTCGGTTGTTTCTCTATTCCATACGAAAAGTCCCATCCACGATCAAGAGCCACCCACACTTCAGCCACACCTCCATCTTCCCTCTTACTTCCTCTTGCTCCTCCGGGATCTCTCCCGAGTTGTCCTTCCCTCTTTCTGTCCCTGCTCTCTAACCACCACTGCGCCAGCGATCGCTTTTGTATCCCATACCGGCTCTTTCTCAAGGTGCATTTAAACCGGTTCAGCGGCCAGTGTGTAATTTTGATCGCCGTCCCCTTTGTTCTAATGGTTTATGGTGCGGAGACTGATAACCGCGGAACCACACTGCATCCTCCAAGGGTATCGCAACTGCTCTCTACCGCTAAAATACCACTTTGGCACTAGTTAATGGTGTGCGCCAACTCTTTCACAAAGAGTCATTTCAACTCCTCTCAGTCGCTTGATTTGATTTGCAAGCAGGCCCATCTACGTCTACACGACGAGTATATATCCTCTCTTTTCCTTCTCCTCGCGACGATGTTCTCTTGAGTATGCATGTGCTGAACATCGGCCTGGCGCTCGGGGGTATCGAAGTGGCTGCGAGTCAAAAATATAAGGCGGATCGTGAGAATCTAATATATCTCAATCCGCACTTCCTAAGAGCGCTTCCTCTGACGCCTGCCAGCACGTGGCACGCGTCTCTTGCAACAGTGATTGCGTGGTATGCCCGTGGGGCCCGTTCGAGATTGCCGGGCGACAGACATCCGTTTCAAACGAATCTTTACGGGCGTCGGATGCATGCACGAGGAAGCGCCCGGCATAATACGAGCGCGAAAAGGAGAGGGGGAATGTTGGAGAGTGGGAAGAAGAGTGAGAGGGAGAGAGAGAGAGAGAGCGCGAGAGAGGAAGAGAGGCGTGCACGGCCATGGCATTCCCATCGATCGCATAATATCGCCGTCTTTCTAGTAAATAGAACGTTGACCCAACAGCGAGCTCTCCTCTCTCGAGCGACTACACTCCCTTTGGCTTCCGGCGGCGACGCGGACGTTAACCGCGGATTTATTTCTCCCTGCCGCTCGACATCGCACGCCGCATCGAAAAGAGAATCGATTCTTCCTGCTCCCGAAAACCACCACCGCCCACCCACCGATACTTTGCCCGACTGCGATGTAATCATGCTCCCGTTGATTACTATTCCCAGTTTAATCGCTCTTGGTCGAAGAGCACTCTTGAATGGCGCGCGTGAACACTCTCGGTACCGGCTGCACGAAAATGATCCTGGTGTCTGACTGAGCCGGAACCATTCTACTTAGCGCGTTTTCTAAACTCGCCCGAATTCCCGATCGTTTAATCGAATATTGGACTTTAACCGAGTGATTCGATTGGACTAATGTAGCCAATGCGATGTATTAAATCTCGAGTGTCTACTTCCCGCCGTGGAATTAGCAGCGAAATTAATTCTTCATCATTGGGAATCCAGTTGACCTCGTAATGGCGCATTAAAAGTAAGTGCGTCGCATGATTGAACTCCCTCTTCCCTATGATCATCGCCTTCCGCACTCTGCGAATGATCGCGTTGTAAATGAGCGTGGTATAAGAGTAATGAGTGCGTGCACGTGCGAGCGAAAAGCAGCAAGCATTCGAAGCACCACACATCGTTTAGTTGATGGAGAGAAGGAGGGTGAAGAGTAGAAGGGAAGGTTCCTCTTATATAGTCCGGAAGGAGGCGGCGCCTTTTTGATTTTCAAATCGCCGATGGAATGAGAGGTTCCCCTGCGCATCGGCCGAGTGTTGCCGACAGAAACAACCCTTCTATTTTTAATTGAATTCAAATGTCGCGGAGCGAGCGGCCGCCCTCGATCAGGCCGAAACCTCAAATTACCATTTGCCTTGTTCGGGCCATACATACGTATAGGTGGCCACGAACCGATGCGTACCATCAGGGTCTCGTCGGTCGACCGCCGCGCATATGCGTGCAATCACGAAGTGCGCCCATCGATGCGTGCACTTCCGCATGCACGCACCCGGATGACGCACGCACACGCGCGCCTCCTCTGTCTCTGGCAGCGCGTACCCACACGTAGACGTCCTGGGGCCACGGGGGGATGGTCGGCCGAATTACAGATCGATGACATTATCACGCCGGCAGAAATCCCGCGAGCTATATAACGAGAGCCATCCTGTGATTGGAAAGTCTTGATATGTTTTGAATACATAACAATGCATGGGGAGCGGCTCGACTCATGCATGCGGCCGCCGGGCACATTTGTATTTTGATGCGTGCTCGATAACCCTCAGCAACAGCGCTCCATAGTTAGACAGACAATAACAGCATTAATTATTGCAATTTTCCTCGAACATCTGACAGCATTTACAGTTGTGCCGAGTACTCCGCGTCTCCCTTAGCGCGGAACTTCTGGTAACGAAAAGTTTTTGGTGTTTCGACTTTGATCGATCAGCGCTCCTACTCGTCGTCTTATTCGAAGAGATAGCCTCGAGTGGCGGGGGAGGAAAGCAGAGGCAGGATAAAATCCTTCGGGTCGAAAAACAAAAGTTTGCAGAGTGGCTGTAAAAAGCAAAGGCCTCTACGAAGCTTTTCCTCGAGACGGAGTATCAGCGTAGATTCCAGGGATTGTCTTGGCGGAATGTTATTCATATCAGCCAGAGGGCATGTCGTAAAATTGAAAGAAAACGACATCGGCTTTATATTCATCCCAAGCTACATAACGATTGTGTACACTTGGCTTTTTACCGCTGATGAGTCCGAAGGATTCTCATCGAGCGTGTCGCTCTAAAACTGCCAGAGTCACTCGAGAAGTCCCTCAGTGGGTCGAAGTCAACGAGAGTGGCGGACTTCTCGTTTTATAATCCCACTAAAAACGAAAAAACGTCGCTCGTCCGGGACTTAACTCGCTGATAAAAATAATGTGTCCCGGATATCTAAATCGGCTCGTTAGCCGACATTACGTTAAGGAGAGGAGTCCCGTATTTCAGGAGTGTCCGTGGTAAGACGCGTAAGCCTTTGATTTCTCTAATCTAATGGGAAATCTGATGGAGAAAGGTCGTGTGCTCACACGTGATATCCCCTCTATGCTCCTTCGGGCTTTCCAAATTAAGCTGGGCTTTGGAACATCACTGGCTATGGTAGCCACGCTGCCGTTTACCTATCAGTTACGAGTCTCAACTGTCCTTCCAAAGTTAGTTGCTTGCACTTTTCATTTCCTAGGAGTCTCCAATATTACACAGATACGTCTGGAGAATTCCATTGGTGCGAACTTAAGTAATGGAACGACTGAGAAAGTTTACATCAATGTCAGAGACCGAGGGTGCTTTTATTTTGACTAATGTCTTCGAGCGCATTAGTGCCTTACAATTCACGCCTTTGTTATTAAGCGCTGATAAATGTCTCGCACATTTGTCCGTAACAAATCGAGCATTATCGTTATCACTAACAATCGTTCCGCAGTACTTCAGCTCTTTCCCCTCTCTGGCTGTGGTACACTGACTCCTTGCACACCCTGAACACACGACTACGTCCTACGAAAACGTACACTATAGATATACAATATAGTATAATACATATAGCTCTCGAGCAAGATTCATGCCGAGCGATGATTAATAACGGCTCTCGAAAAAAGAGGGGCCACTCCAGACTCCAGGCCGAAGCCAGGCTCCACATACGCTCATGAAAGCCACTCACAAAAAAATGAAGTCACGCCTTTTCGGATATAGTCACACTCACGCGGCACTCAACACTCACACTCAACGCAGTGACGAACTTGCCTCTGACAGACACTGAATTTCCGGGTGAATGCGAGCACTTTTTCATTCGTGACTGCGTGAATGGTAAGATCGTACAGGAACTGGAACTGAATTCTACGGAACCTGCACTCGGTCATACTCAGTTAGAAGTTACAGTTTATTTCTTGAGAGAAACTATGAAGTCAATAAAGAAGCACACCTGGCGTGATCTCTCTGCTTCAGGAAGCTCGATTCTATGATAAATCTGTGAGCCAAGAGTGAAGTGGCGGAGGTCAGGGAAGCTGTCTGATGCAGGTAGTCAGAGAGGTGAGTAGGTGGAGACTGACTCGCCAGGCGATAAAGCACGAGACAAGAAAATATTCGTGCTGGATACACGCGCCACGTGCGCTGTGCGGCGAAAGAATAATTATCACCCTGTAGCTTTTAACCCCCGGCGGTGCTTTAGCTCACACTCTCTTCTCACTGCCGAAATTAATCCTGTCTCGCGGAGAGGGCGGCAACGAGAGTGAACGATACGCGTCTCGGTACCCCTGCCACCGGCGGCAGCAGCGTCTGCCCCCCCATTATGATTAATAACGTCTCCGAAAAAAAGAAAGTGCTCGCCAACAGCAATTTCCCGGCGCATTAACGCCGGATTAACTCGATCGGCGCAAAGAGGAGAATCGAGCGAGAGAGCTTCTCTCTCCCTCTCTCTCTCTCTCTCTCTCTCTCTCTCATACTGACAGGTAGACAGAGAAAAAGTGTGAGAGTGCGAGAGAGAGTGAGAGAGAGTGATACAATGGTATCGCGACGCTACGTCGCTTATCGTGCACCGGGGACACGCGCCGGCGAGCAGCGAAGTGAGAACATCCCGGGAAATTTATCGATGCGCTGATTGATAACACCCTATTCAGCGCCAAGGCCGAGCTCGACCAGCGAGAGAGCACCTCTGTATACTATCGGATTGCGGTCTTTGCTAAAGGCCAATTGGTACTTGCTCTAGCGTGCGCTCGCTGATAGAATGGATGAGTGTTATCACTTCGCTAGCTCAAAGTGGCCGATCCCGCCCCAGCGATAACAAGGTTTTGACTTAGTCAATTTCAGGCCGGCTGATTCGGTTATATCGGGGGATATTGAGGCCGAGAGCATTTCCAGGGTGGAGGGCTGAAATTGTGTCGCGCTCCGATCCGTTTCAATTAAGGTGTATCCGAAATAACTGCTTTCTTCTCTTGGCTGAAATTCCGGGCCCATCGTACGCTCGACGAACGGCATTAGGTTTCCACCTGCGAGCCCTTATTGATCCCACGCGACCACTTGCATTGAGAAAAGAGGCGTGACCACCACCTTCATTGTTGGCAGTGTCTTTTATTTGAACCATCAGCCCTGTGTTTCTATTGCCTAGCAGTTTGGATGGTAGAAGCGGTAGTTTCGGGCGAACCTTCCTGCGATCCATCATCCCGACGTGTCAGGTGAGATCGCTACTTTGTGGCTTGCACACGCATCAACGAGCACAAATCGCTGGCTTACGAGTGAAATCTGAAAGCGGTGCACCGCATACGCCGGATTACAGAGGTATGCCTGTCATTCGGGACCTTGATAGGGAAGCGACACCCAGACTCATTTACATCTCAGGAGGCACAAAAGCATCGCCACTCGCATAGCAGAAACGGGATGCGCTCCTTCCAGTAGGAATTCCGTGCGCGTCGAGACGCATTGCGTGTACGCTTAAATATCGGGCACCGATTTCACGCGCTCTCTCAACTATTCCAAGCACTCGAACGCTCTTCGTTCCAGCCGAAATGAACGCTCGCCAGTCGCGTTCACCGCATTGCGATGGAAGCAGATTGCACTACCTTGCGTAAAAGAAGAAGAGTGGTTGGGACTATTCGTGCAACTAATTAGGCGGAGTAGTTGCGGCTATTAAAATTAAATCCAGCCACTCGGTGGATTCGAATTATCCCCTGGACAATGAAGAGCGAAGTCACGGAGAATGCAAACAGAGAGCGGACAATTAAAACACACTATACCCGACTATCCCCCCGGGGAAACTAGTCTGTCGTCTCTGAGCCGCACATCCATAGTAATTGGTCCATGGGCGATGATCCTCAACGAAGCGAAAGTCAACTTCGGTTACGGCCGCAGCGAGATTCCGAGTGCCAGGTGAAATCCGAGGGTGATGCGTCTCGACGGATGCTGGGGTGGTTCGGACCGGTGCTCACCTCTACCGGAGGATGGGAAGAGGGTGGTAGGGTGGCGAAGGGGCTGGCAAAAACTGTGAGGCGCCCTGTAGAATTTTCAATAAGGCGGGGTTGGAAGAAGAAGATTAATGCAATGCCGCCGGGGGACCTTAGGAGACGACAGCGACATGACTGTCAAAAGAACATCCTTAGAGACAAAGTCCATTCGCCCTCGCAACCCTCTACTCTAGCTTCTCCTTCGTTTCGTCTCCCTTCGACTAGCCTTTCGCTTTCTCTTGTATTTCCTCTTACCGCACATCCTTCGCCTTCCTAGCAGGTGACTTTGTTCCGCTCTCCCTTATTTTCGCCGTTTCCTCCGGCCATCCAGCCAACTTTGCTCGAGCTCCTTCCCATCCTCCTCCTCCTCCTCCTCCTCCTCCTCCCTCTTTCTCCTATCCTCCTGCTTCGTTTCTCCGACCGCCTGGCCCTCTTTGTCTCGGCTACCACCACCCCTTACGCTCCCATTCTCTCGGCGAGCAGAGAAATGCACGCGTGCAGGCGTGTGCAGGTGCAGCTCGGCAGGCAGCCGAGCGCGAGATGCATAGTTCGCCGAAGGGGAAAAAATCCGGACGTCCCTCAGGTATGCGAGGCGAGTATGCGAGCACTCGCGTCGCACGCCCGGCGAATCGGCCGATCGGTAGACGCGACAACGAGAGAGGTTCGCTCGTGCAGAACGCGAGAGACAAGCCAGAACCCGATCAATCATGAATGACCGGACTCACCATTGTACCCTCGATGTCCGCTTGCACGCTCGACTTGGAAAAATCGAGGAGAGAGTGCGATCATCGTGCGGTGACGAATGCACACTGGATGATCCTTCCGTGCCGCGCGAACGACGCCGCCGCTCCCGCCAGCCTATCAATCGCGAATGGCTCGTATATCCTACTGATGTCCCCATGACAATATCTATGCCAGGCGAAGTCTCCACTTACATTTTTAAATACCCCGTTACCCGCCCGTCTCGTCGAATTATGGCACTACAAATGAGAGAAGCGGGAAGAGCTGGAATTATTACCCTATGCCTCACAGATACTTACGAAAGAGAGAGCGAGAGAGAGAGAGAAAGAAAGAGAATGAGAGTGTAGCGTAGGACGGTAGTAAACTCTCTATGTAGACATTTTTATAACTCGCCTCGATGTCCTGATACCATCCATGGGACGTCGTTACAATGCATCACTAAAGGAGGCAGGGAAGCAGATATCCTGCATTATATGGCAAACCACCACAGTCGCAAAGTCTGGACGGTTTTTTCGAAATTCATGTGTTCCTGGCCGGCCCAAAGCCCGTAAAAGCCAAGGCGGAAGAATGTGTGTACCCGTGAAGAGACATACGCGCACATACTAATCCTTCCAAGCCATTTCCGCGCAGGAGCGATCCGAATTCATTGCAATGGAGAGTTAAGTGGGACATGAAAGAATGCTGGGCCTCCGTGCGGTGGAAGCTTGTAGGAAGGTGAAATAGGGAGGAGATGGTGGTCAAAGGGGTTTTTTCCCTTCTCGTTATGAAGATAAGCACAGTTTCGAATGCACCTTGTAGCAGAAGGGAGAGAAAGCGGTAGAAGGGTACGGGGAGAAACGTGCTGGGCGTACGGTAACACTGGGGTATCCATATAGAATCGCATTAGCATTCGCGGAACAGAGAGGACATAACCGTGTTGCGGGGGAGGACGACTTGCTGATATATGAATATCATGCCATAACCAGGGCCATAACACTCAGAAACTTTGATCCGTATTCATAGTCCGCGTTCCCGCGTTAAACGGCTTCGTATGACTTCTTTCGAAACGGATGCTCCCGCTTATTTTTAACGACCTCGCGCTCACTCTCCTGGCGCGTCGTGTCGCGTCGCGGCGCGGCGCGGCGCTACGCTGCGGACCGCACCGCTTCTTCCTCGGCATTGCAGTCACGTACACGAAACGCGAGAAATAAAGGGGAGATTCTTTGAGGGCGATGGTGGTGCGCAGCTATATTAATTGGACGAGACAGTCGGCGGACTTTATAGCTCGAATCCCCGATCATGCATTAATTATTACGAGCCGCCGCCGAGCTTGTTGCCGGATCAATCTGCTCGCCCTCCTCTTTGCTCTCTAGGAGTACGGAAAAGCCTCTCAAAGAGGGGCTTCTCTCCCTTGGCGAAGGGCCTCTCGCCTTTGAATTATCTAAGAGCGGCTTCATATATTTATGCCGCGATTCATTGTTAATCTTTCGACCGGAACACGCCGCATAGTACGCTGCCGGTTAAACCCTGGTCAATTTTTAAGGAATCGCTCGTTACCTTCCAGCCTCCCCGTCGGCAAACTTTACCTTCGGGCTGTGCAATTTGTCGACCTGCGACGACATAATTAACTGGCTTTATCTCCTCGCCTGATTTCGTGTCTTTAATTCCATTCCCCGTACCAGCCCGCTTATTATTACTACCTAGTAAAATCTTCCCAGGTTTTCGCCCGTTTTCATCCGGCTGCGATTAATTTCCCACATTCATTTGTCGCTTTGCACACTTGTAAGCACGAGCGCGTGACATGGCGAGTGACACGATTATTTTTTTCAAACACTCGCGCCCGAATATTAAATGCCGGTGGACAACATCCTATTCAGCGCGGGCGAGTGTAATTTTTTAAACGCGACCTTTTCATCCGGTTACGCGCTGTACTTCAAATTTAATTCAACAATGTGTCAGCCCACTCGGCGGAAATAAGCGAATTTCAAGCGGGCATGCACTCGGAGTCCATCTCGTGTTGGAAAACCAGCTGGTTTTTGTCCACGATTCGTTTCGCTCGTTAAAATATTTATCGGCTATTGTACGACAATATGAGATTGAACGAAAATATTCGAAAAAGTATCGACATTTTTGCACTAGCGGCAGAAAAAGGACACTGGAGCTGTGTGGAGTACGAGCGAGAAAATTTCAAGTGCCTTTCAAAATCAATTCTAGAAAAACCTGCCGGTTCTCTGAAAGCTTATTCAAAAAATGAACACCAAAAAGTATGAAAAGTGCAATGCTATTTTTATTGTAACATAGTTCGATTAATTGCAGAGTGTTACATACAACCGATAAAGTGGAACTCTCATGGTCATTGAGGTTCAGCCTTCTTGATATAGACGGCGCCGGCAGTTCAAACCTTCTCTTTCAAACGATACCGAGCCGAATACACGGCTCATTGGGCAAGACTTTATTTATCAAACTACTAAAATATTAATTTCAATTAGTCCACGGTTAAACAAAAAATAATCTATTTAAAACATAGAAATACCGATATTTCGAATTCCTAACATGTTGGATAAAATATCCGAGAAATATTTGAAAATTCGTTTTACATACGTATTATTGAAACGATTCCACCTGAAGGGGTGGGGGGCAGTAACAGTAGCCTTCTTTTTCTGCAGCATGGCGAGCGGCGCACTCCTTGAGTAGTACTTTAAACGGATGCGGTATAATATTATCGGAAGCCTCCAACAATTCTCGAGTGAGCTTTTGATACTCCTCCTTCCTCATTTCGTCACTGTGGTGAGAGCGTTCGGCCTCAAGGCGGCGCATCTCCTCGGCATACTTGTGCTGCTCCAAAAGATCCTTTCCATATTGCTTTGCACGATTCCTAGTTTCCAGCTGCTGGCGCTTATTCAATTCGGCGTCGAGTTCGAGCTGCTTCTCCAACAGTTCTTTCTCAGCCTGGCGGGCTTCGAGACGCTTTTGCTCCTCCTCGCGTTTCTGTTTAACCTGCTCGTCCCTACCATGCAGAACTTCCTGAAGGATTCGTTGTCGGGTTTCCTTGAACTTGCGCACCGCCAGGTTTCGTCGTGCAGCAGCATCCTTAGTGGACTGCTGAACGATGGCGTCGACCTCGAGACTCCTCTTGGCCTCCTCTCGCCTTATGTCCTCGAGATACTGCAAATAAGCTAGGAGCTCTTCGCGCAATGCTGCGGTGGATTCCTTAATTTTTGACTTCTCTTTAGCGAGTTCCTCCTCAGCGAGCTCCTTCAACATCCGATCCATCATGGTCTCCTCGCGAACTCGCTCCGTTAAGAATCTCTTGGTTGTTAGGATCTGTTCTTCGAGGTCCCTCTTCAGCCGCTCCCGATCTCTGTCCTCTTTCTCAAGGTTCTTTAATTCCTCCTGACGCACACTCTCCCACAATCGCTCCAAATACTCTCTTTCCTCCCTTTGGATCTGCCTTTCGGTCTCCTCGAGGGCGAGTTTCCCGGCGATCTGCTTGGCCAGCACCGAGACCATCTCGCGGCTCGCTTGCGCCCGCTTTTCCGATTCGACGGACTCCCTTTGTCTTTTGGCTTCCACCTCTCTGAGCATCAGCTCGTGCCAAAGACCGTCTAATTCTTTCTCGGCCTCCCTTTTCGCTTGGTTCTCCACCATCTGTACGAGATTGCCCTCCTTTGCCTCGATAGCTCGACGCTTCGTCCGTTCTTCACGGACCTCCGTGCATTCGGCAAGATACTGTTGCATCCTTTTCGCAGCTACCAACGCCAAACGCTTCTCCTCCTGCAGCTTCCGATGCTCCTCCGTCTTCTGTCGGATGTCCTCCATCCGACTGTCATCACCGTGCTGAGCTTGGTCGATTACCTCACGAGTCAGCTTCATCTCCTCTCCCAAAATCAGATCGCGTAGTTTTTCACGGCGTTCCTCCACGCACTCCTCGAACTCTGCCAGGCCTACGGGGAATCAATGTTGATGAATGCAGATGAATGTAGATTGATGGCCTATGCAGATGCGCCAACACGACTTATGCTCCACTGGGCTTCCCAATGGAACCGCTCAATTTGGATATTATTCATAGGGATCGCACACCGCCAGTTTGTTCGCTCTTATGCATAAAGATAAGAAATTTCTCGTTCACCTTCCTTGCGAGCGAGTATGCCCTTAATGCAATATTTGTTTAATCTCTTAGATGTAAGTGAGAAACGTATAGGAAAGGATCGGTGAGGGTTTAAGGGTACGTCGCATGGATTCCGATAACAGAATTCGCAAGATCACCGACGACTACCTCGGTAACCTCTGACCCTTCTATTACTCAGTCTTACCTACGTCTACAAGCTGAAAGGAGTCCAAGCGAAATCCATAAATCACTGCACGACATCAAGACTGCTATCTTCGTTAATACCTTGCTGAACATGTTTCCAGGCATTCTTCTTCTTGATCCTGCGATCGGTCCATTTCTCGAAGGCCCAGTTGCTGAGGAACTGCTCGAGCTGTCTCGTCTCCTGCTCGTTCTCCTCGCTTCCTTCGAAGATGGAACCCTTTACCAGTGGCTTCAGGCGACAGTCACTACGTTCTTTCAGTTTGTGACCGAATGCTATATTGCAAGTACCCCTGACAGTGGTGGGTTGCTTTCGTGGCTTGATCGGACCGCATTGTTTCCGTGACAGTGGCAAGGGAGTCATGCTTTTTGTTCGAGGACGATGAAGAAAGTGTCTTCCTAGCTGGGCGTAGTTACTGGGTGGACTCGGTGGCAATCCCACTCCGATGGACTCGAGAAAGCGCGTCTTTATCCGTGGTAGGATCGGCTGTCTCCGAACGGGCGGCTCTGTTTACGGTTACTATGACAATGCATGTCCTTTTATCGAGCCGCTGACAGCCGACGCGTGAAAGGGACTGGAAGCCAAGACAACGGCCGACCTGACAAGTGTCGAGCTTCGGTGGCGACGAAGCATTTCGTTATTGAACACTAATCTTGCCACTGTCGAGGCGAGGTGCGCTTGTGCCAAGTGTAATCAGGCAAACTGGCGTTACTATGTGTGATGTTATCGTAGATCGCGGCGAATTTCACTCTAAGGGCGGAAGCACCATCCCGGAAGGGGATGCCCTCTTCGAGCGTAATGATGTGGGATAAATAGGGGAGTTTGACCTGGGCCGATAAAACTTGGAAACTTCGGCGGTCCCTCGTCTTTCAAGTTTACCGAGTTTCCTGCTCTCTCTCTCTCTCCCTCTCTCGCTCCCAACCCACCAGTTCAATTAGACGCTCGAGGCTATGACTGCATCGCAATATCTATACCGGGCTAGTCAGGCTTTCAATACTGCCGATTTCGCCGGGAAATTTAGGGAAGCCGGAAGGGCAAGTGGCCCGTCTGCGCATAGTACGGGCGAAGTCTCTCAAAATGAAGCCAAGCTTAGAACTTGCTCGTGCAATAAATTACTGGCGAGAACTTCGCCTTTCGCCCGATGGCGCATTCTCCTGTAATTAAACCCTATAATTCTCGGCCAGTTGAGCGTGCTTATCCTTTTTTTTTTTATTTCGCCGCAGCTACGCCGTTTATGTAATTCAATGCGCCTCGGGAGCCGTAGTAGCGCGCGTAGCCCGATTTATACCGGGGAGACCAGAGGAAACCGCCCTCCGGTCGAAAATTCCTGAATAAAGTACGAAGTTGCAAAGTAACTTAACTGGAAACGATCCGCCTCGTAACGGACGATTTGTTTCTTCCTATTGAATTTGCATCTGCGCGAAACGAATCATAAAAATCGAAATACGACCGCGCGCGCCGGGCCATTGAAACTTTCTTGCCATTACGACCGGCGAGATTTACAGTGAGAGGCCCGCGCCGTATCGCGGCTAGGCGATTTCCGCCTCGCATTACCGGGACCAATGTTGAACGTGAGTAAATAAGTGCCCTAATAGTTGTTTTTCTCTCGCAGGAGCGAAAGTTCCGTCTCGAAGCTGAGGAACATTACCACATAACATCAAGATGACGAGGCCTGTATTCCTTAAACATTCTGGAGTCGCCGGTTTCATAGCACATCGATCAATCGAGCACCAAGGCCAAGCGGAAGAATTTCAAACCTGAATTACTATTACTCCATTATTACCTGTGCCTCGACACTGATGTACGATAAACATGATATAAAATAAATATGCAATAGTAATGTAAATGTGTGTTAAATAGTCTATTTGAATTCTTGTAACGCCATGAATGAGGAATGCGTTTGTCAATTTTTGGTGGGTTCAAAAAAAGAACCGTCTGGTGGTGTATATGAATTGACGACTCTCAAGCTTTTTTCCCGAAAGCAAATTTATGAAAGAAGTGGATAAATATTCATAGAATATTTGGGGTAATTTTATACTAACCTGGCGTAGGGGATACCATGATCAACGAGGTGGTTCCCCCAGGCAAGAGGCCTCGCGCTGAAGCCTGTAAGTACTCCTAACGAGAGTATTTGTGCGTTAAATTTTTGGTAGTGTGGGGTCCTTGCGGGAAGCGCAGACCCCATGCATAATTCTGCAACATAATCGTACCCGTGCCAATTTTTCCTTTGCGAGTGATTAAAAAAGGTGATCAGAAACTTTCTTACCTTAGGGCGAAGCACCGAAGGAGAGAATATACAAAAGAATACAGAACATTTAAAATACCAAACAACTTGTTTTTCAAACTTTGTTGAATACGCGTTTAGCAAAGAGCGGAGCTGCTAGGAATATTTAAAGGACCAGATTTTTCTTACAACTTATACCAGACAAAATCCAATCTGTAGAGATTACATGGATGAATGAAGTATCTGTTGGTCCCGAATAACTTAGTGTTTCTCGCTCAGATTCACATGGGAATCGCAAGGACAAACACCGTGGGTGACGGTGTCGGCGAATTTCACACTCCAGCACGTATTTTTCCCCGGACAAAACCAGCGCACGAGATAGACGGGAGTGACGCAGATCGCACAAACGATTTCCAACGGCGTTCGCACGAAAAGTCGCGAGGAATCCTCTCTTGAGACATCGGCATTTCATACTGCGGGGCTTAACTTACCCCAAGTGTACCTCGGACAACGGGAAGAACCATTGGAGGGTGACTGACAAGCTGAATTCAAGACGTACACAATGGTACCTTACAGCCGTGGCGGCTCGCGCTCGCGACAAAGTCTGATCTGCTGCAGCTAGAAGCCCCGACACCCGGAGTCAATTGCAGATTGAAAAATGATCCAGTAGACTCTCGATGACTCCCTGTCTGTCCTGGGGAGCAGGCAGAAAAATGGGAGGATGGTGTAGATAGCAAGGAGCTCTTACGTTCTCGCGGCGTGGTGTAAGAGATAAGTTCGTCAGACCTTGTTGAGGTTTGCAACAATCTTTTAATTGCAATATATATATATATATATATATATATATAATATATAAATTTGTATCTGTTACATTCTTCTTACAGTCAGGTTCCACATTCACCGTTTTACATGTGTGGACACATGGTGAAGTCCAACGCATGGTGCTTTAGGCAACAGTATCCAGCTATTGTAATACCTTACTCGCGATAATAATACAGGACAATAAACTAAGTAAATCTCATGTTGGGTTTGTTGAATACATCATCTTCTATCGTGAGAAAGAACGTCTGGTCGAATCACATGAGTATAGAGGACAACAGGCCGAAGATAGTTGTCGCATCTATTTTCGCCTGGTACGCGTACCTTAGATACTATCCCTTTTTAATGTCTAAATGAGCGCTAGCTAGAAATGGGGAAAGCATGACTGAATAAAGTTCGGCAAAGCGTGATTAAAGTATATGCGAAAGGGAAACCCGTCACAGATGGCTCGATCATTCTCGCGATGACAGGTACAGTCGAATAACTCAGAATACAGTCAGATATACAATAAAACTGAGTGGCGCTGGCGGATGCGCTTTCGTTAAAGTAATTCCTACGATATGGTACAAACTAAACTAAACTAAACAGCTAGGACGATACAAAATAGAATATCAAAGGCACAAATTCGTACACTACGGACCAATATGCCGAGGTTATAGAAAATGCGTGAAATATAATGGTAGAACTTGGCTAGCTAAGCGGCAGACCGTTAATCGACCGTGCGAAGACCGCCACAATGGAAACGGAGAAAGAAAATAATACCGAAGAATCGAAGACCCACGTCTTCAGTGATGTCTTAGAACGAGTTGGACTCCGAGAGTCGCGAAACTACAGCTTTCGAGAAGCTTGTCACGAAGCCAGTCGAACGCCGGCTCACGTCGCAGTGGAGCGGTAACACGGAGCAGTGTTGATCAGGTGCAACATTCTTCACGGGAATCCTAAGGCGTCGAGCTGCTTCCTGTGGTAGTGGACGGCATGCCGGTCGAGGCTGGAGCCGGGGCTGACATCGTCGGTGGCGCGTAAGGACTTCCACAAAGCTGGTCGGCGATGCGTCCACCCTCGCGCAAGCCGCTCAGAAATGCTCCGTGCACCGTCGCCGGATAATTTCTTATCGTGTGCTCCCCTGTAAAGCAAGAGATTTTTCTCTCAGCGCCCATTCCCCTAGGAACTTAACAGCTATCTCTATCTCTGCCTTGACTCTGCCTCGTCCTATCGTGGAAGGAACACACAGACCGGGAAATGGAAAGAGAAACAGTCCAATCGAGAAATTACCCTAATAAAATACGGGAGCACTGTATTATGGGGATGGGGAAAAAGTCGATAAAGGTGTATGCTGGATAGAACGAGAGCTGGAGAGAAGCAGAGACAGTCGTAATCGTGAAAATTACGCAGGGCCAGAACGCCGTGTGCCGTACCAGGCGTGGTTTTAATCCTTGCGCTCTGGTAATCGTTTGAAATACGGAGGATCGACAAATATTTACCTGCGAAGAAGACTCTTGGATGTGGGGGTGGTGCGCCAGGTGTCGGTGGGGGTGCAACCGGTGCTGCGAGAAGATCGTAATCACTGCCGGAGCTGCCGACCGCGACGAAGCTGTAGGAACCACGGGCCCAAGGATCCGCACGCCACCTTGTCACGACACTCTCCCGTGGCTGCGGTACCACTTGGTTCCCGAAAATACCCTGGAAAAGTTACGTGCCTGAACGTACACCTGCCACCGCAGTCCGGCATCCGCGCGAGCCGCGACAACCCTCTTCGTTCGAGTTAATTAAAATACTTGAGAGGAGTGGCGCGGCGTGGCGCGGCGTGGCGCGGCGCGGGGCCCTCGCTCGCAATACGGAAGCCTGCTTTTACCTTTAATACAGCGATGCAGCGCCCGACGATAACATCGTCGCTGACGTTTTCCATTACGCAGGCCGCCTCGCCGGCGACGAGGGCCAGCAGTACCGGGGCCTTGTACAAGTTCCAGAATAAGAAAAGCTCCCCTCGAGATGCTGTCGTGCTGCCCACGTGACCGAACAGATTGGCGGTCGGGTCCCAGAAGATTCGCTCGAAGCACAGTACCACCTGCGTGACACAAAACAAACATATCTTACAATTGCTTCACTTGCAGCTAATGATCCTGCCCGACATTAAGCCCGATGCAGACGCGGACGATTATCTCGGGCATTAAGTAGAAGGAGGGATCGAGTCTTTAGATCGAAATTGATACGATAGCCAAATTTAATTTAACGAAAAAATAACAGAAAGAGAGGAAGAGAGACAGAGAGAGAGAGATAAAAAGAGCGAAGGTTGGAAGGAGGAAGAGCAAAGCAATGATGGGGAACGTGCGCGCGAGCGATGGCAATATCTCATTTGGTTTCTCGTCGACAAGTCTCGATCAGGCTTTTCGGCGGGCACATAAATCAGGACACGCCGCACCGGCGAGGCTTACCTTATTTAAATTGCCGAAGCCGAGCCGCTGAATGGCTTGGGACTTCCAGTCCGGAAGCGGCGGGTTGAAGGCGACCACGGAGGGTGGCGTGGAGGCTTTGAGGACACCGAGCGGCAGGGTGACCAAGACGGCGTCCGCCTTATACACCGTGTGATTTGTGTGAGGGCTGCGCGAGGGTGCTGCCCAGACTTCTACCCCATTTACTCCGTACCTAACAGCCCTGGCAGCTGTGTTCAATCGGATGTCGAGGCCTTCCGAGAGAGCAACAGGTACGCACGAGTACCCGTTTCGCACTGCAAAAGGCGAACGCATAAAAAGCGTATAAATATTTAAATTTATTGTAACCCTGCTGCCGGGTGGCATACTTTGCGCCACCGGCGTTGCATAGAAATCGGGAGAAAGGGATCCCACCACCGAAACCGTTCTCTCCTCTCCAGCACGAATCCTCCCACTTTTCTCTTAACAAAATAAAGTACTCGTGAAATTCTGAACAGGACACTTCACTAGAAATAAATATAAAAACTTGGTTGGAAATGGAAGAATAAGAAGAAGTACTTGAGAAAATCAAGAAATTAGATCTTTGCGTTACGATGCTGGCTTTTAAATCACTGGTTCTTTATTTTCTATCCTCAATTTTTTCGAAATACAGTGGAGAAGAGTCATTATAAAATTGGTTCGGTGTATTCAGCGGGAATTTATCGTTACGCAGAAATGGCGGTAAGTTCCTTTAACGCGGCGGTGGGTAGGACCTCGTGGTCCAGCATCATCGGAGAACGATAAAGGCTCCATTACCATTTAATTGGATATTTCACGTCGCTGCGCTTAAATCAGAGCGCCCGACGCGGCCCTAAATTCTCGCGAGCACATTCGAACCCCGTAACATCGGGGCCGTGTACTAATAATGATACACAGGCGTCTCCACTTAGGAGGTTAATTATGCTGATGGCTACCAGCGCGCTAACAAGCACTCTCCTACTCCGCGAATGCCATTTCTGAAATTTAAATTTACGCGCGCCCACGTTGTGCATCAGCGGCGGCGACAGGTATCCTAATTCAAATTAGCGCGCATTCGCAAAGTGTTCGTACCTCTGCAAGGGGACAATTGCGCTTTCGCGTTTGCCAGAATTTCGGCAGGCTCGCGCGATTAATGATCCAGTCAGTGGCAACAAGCTCGCCATGGACTTTAATAATCTCAGCAATTAAAAGCCAAGTGTCGATTATGGTGCCGCGTGAAATTCCCTCGTACAAGCGAATAATTCTTTCGGATGAGGCGACACGTTTCCATACTTGGCACGCGGTAACATTTGTTGCAGGGAAAATGTCGCTTTTGTTATGATTTTAATTGGAATCTATTTAGCCGGCTACTTCAGTCACGCTGTACTACGACGGCCGTCGGTCGTGGCGTCGATTACAGAAACCCCTTTGTAATAAGCGAGAGAATATTCAACAGCCAGTGAAGAGAACGATCCGGAGCTACCAAAATTATGGTAAGTTGACTCGCCGCTGCCGCCTCTCTAACTTGCGATGGGAAATTAATTCCCCGCAATGAGGCGAGTCGTGTTCGTGGCCAGCTTCCTTCCCCGCCAGGGAAATCGTTAATAGAGAGTAAGCCGGCACAGTGTTTAACTTTCTCGGGAGATCTCTTTTCCAATTCCACCGGTTAACCAGCAACTTACTACTCCAATTTTCTCTCGCCCTCGATTACCATTCTCGATCCACCACACTCTTATACAGTGTAAGTCCGCACCATTGTCTGTGTTTCACTGTTGATTAGTAATCTAGATCCTTTCGGATCAATTTTTCAAACTAGTTATATCATTAGAAATCAATTTAAATATCAAGGACAATGAGTGCATAATGAATAAACATTTGTCTCTTATACAATTACATGATACATCTGTGAAGACTTTCGCTTAATCTTTTCTCTCATCCAAACCTGATTTGAATTATTAGAAAGTCGAAGTTGACGGGAGGCAGGACCGAAAAGGATTAACCCTCGATTCAATGTAGCGCGAAACGAGAGTGAAATCTGTCTCTTAGTTTCTGGAATGTTTACTTGGGGTGTTTCGTGAATTCAATTCGATACTTTTCAGATATTATCCCAGTGAGCATTGCCTAACTCAGTGTGGCATGAAGTAGAGTGGAGGTGGAGAAAGAGGGTGATGTCCCTGCGGCAAAGATACGCCGAGGGCTTTCAGTAAGGGGTTGCAGGCCAGGATGGCCAGGCTCGCAAGTGAATTCGGTCGGTGGGGCGGCATATCTCGAGCACAGCTCGAGGAAAAAGAGTGTCCGCTCGCTCCTCTGCGTTCCCGTTTCTATCTGCGGCGGTATCGGGTCGCGGGCGACGCAACCCTCTCTCGCCACCGTGTCTTGTCTTCCGTTTGATCTTTGCTCGCAGTATTTTTTGACGGCGAGTCGAACAATTTGTATGCCGCGGTGGTTTTCAATTTACATTTAAATTGGTTGCTTATGGCGCTCTGCTCTGTCGTCCCGACAGGAGTCGAAGGGCCGAGGGCGCGAGAGAGCGGGAGAGGGTTCGCGCGGGAGTTGCCAGTCTCGGAAGTGAGACAGGAAGACTGAAGAGGATGGAGAGCAGAAGGCAGAGAATGGAAGAGGGAAGGAATGAGAGATAGAGAGAGAGAGTGGGTGAGAAAGGAGTGAAGGAACCAGGGCAAAAGGAGGAACGGTATCGCGCACCCATCGTCCTGGCCGAACAGTCAAATACTGAAACGGCCCGGCGAGAGACTCGGAGCACGAAAGAGAGGCAAACACAGGACGAAACTCTTTGCCGAGTTCAACGTACCTGCGACAGTGGCTGCTGCTTTTTTGCAGCGCTGCCTCTTGAACGCTCGCGCGCGCGCGCGCGTCGCACGGTACGGTTCCCTTTTGCTTACTGAGAGAGATACAGTACGTACATGGCTCTGCTGCTTCTAAAGTGTTGCGACAGGGAACGGGGATAGTGGCAGGCAGCGGTAGTTCATTGCTACCAGTTAGATGTGGCTAAAGTAAATTGTGCCGGTTTTACTCTTTAGTCCCGGCTGGTGCTTAGTTTTTTAAATACTCCCTCCTGCCAAAGTCGGCCTTTACTCACTGCGCGTGTGTTACGTGCGGCAGCCGCACCGGTAAACAATATACATAGATACACAATGCGTCCGAATTAACAAGGATGCTTTAATTTACCTCTCGTTGGAAGAGAATTCTCATCGAGAAGATTTCAACGTGCTTCGACTAGAAATTACATAATTTCTACCTTCATGATGATTATAATTACAAGTATTAATGTCTTGGCTAGGCGAAGCGATTACAATTGAACGAACCGCCTGTTAATATCCCTCGTTTACCCCTTTCGCGGTGGTATGCACCGGGAACATCCTGCATCCGGCGACGCAGCAAGATCACCTGTGTATACAGATGGAAATGCGGTGCGCTGCCGTTATGGGAGAGGAAGGACCGGTAGATGCTTTTCTTGTTCAGCCATCCGTTGCATCAACATTTCAAATCGCGATTCCCATAGGTACACGCGGAAACGTAGAACGCGAGGGCTTCGAAGTCCCCGTTCGTTGCCCGAGCGGGTGCGTGTAAACGTTGATTTTCCCCGAATTCGATGCGCGCGCGACGGAACACTCCTGTTGATCTTCCGGTTGCGCACGCGCTCGGATTAAAAGTTGCTTCCAGTGCAACGAACACGGGTCCAACAGCGTGTTGTTTCTGCTTCTGGAATTGTGCCCCGCGGTAAATAACAAACATTCACTGGCGCAGCGAGTAGGCGCGCAGTTGGGATCGACTGTTAAGTGAACCCTGGCGTGCTCCGCCGATCAATTTACCCGAATTTCCATAGCAGACCGTTTTTCCTAATATTTTTCGACGCTTCGCAGGGCGACTGACTGGGCAACAGATGTCTGTGGATTTGCATGTTGTTTCGTGCACACGTCGACCATCCAAATTGCAATACCGCAAATCCGAGAGATTCAGTGGATTCGGTTTTTCATACTTTACGGCAGACATTGACTACTGGGAAGCGGTACGGCGGAGGCCAGTTCCAGTCTCTCTTTGAAAAGTAACAGCGAGACGCAATATTAAAACGACGAAGAGCGCGCCCCATGGATCCGTCAGACTGAAAGGGAGCGCGGGGCTTTTGTTGCCCTTAAAAATAGTACTAAATCTCGGGAATATTTCCTGCTTTTCAGCGAGCGAGCGAGCTTGCTCGCACCGAAGAATGCGAGGGAGCGGCGGCGGCGACGGCGGCGGCAGCTCTATCGCTCGTCCTCTCGAAATGACTGGCGGGTAACGAGATAAGAAAGCGAAAGAAGGAAGAGTGATAGCGCGAAGGTGGTCGGAGAATAACGAATTTGACAAAGAGGAGGAGCCCGGCTGCATGCGAATCGCAAGACATGCCCGTCGGACCGAGAGAAAGAAAGAGAACGAGTGAGAGGGAGTATCAATGCCAGGGA
Source organism: Ectemnius lituratus (assembly GCA_910593735.2). Taxonomy (NCBI): domain Eukaryota; kingdom Metazoa; phylum Arthropoda; class Insecta; order Hymenoptera; family Crabronidae; genus Ectemnius; species Ectemnius lituratus. Next base: position 11,324,609 of record OU343037.1, on the reverse strand, counting down.
AAAGTAAATGTTATCTTTCGTCGCTTCAATGTTCCCGTTTCTTCTTCCGCGTTATCTTCGACCTCCCGCCGCTGAATTTAGCATCGGCATTCTGTTTAATTTGTTCAGATTGAGATAAAGTTAATTGGAGTCGGCGTGGAATTTATGACACCGGCCGAAGAGAGGCAAAAGCGAGATTCCTAGATCGCGCTACACACTAAGTAATGCACCCGAGAAGAAGGGCGAGAGGGAGAAAGAGATCGATATCGTGATGCAATTTATTAGAATTGTCGCACATTCTGTGCAAATGAGCATGTACATTTCCGCCGATCTACCGGACCCTAGAAGCTCACAGTAGAATCATTGAAATTCCACTGGCGAGATGTAAATATGAACGACCCTGCTCTCTACGCCCCCTTTCTAATTCAACTTCATAATAACGAAGCAACATTAACATTCAGTCAAGACGAAAAGAAATAACTGGTTCATTTAACTTTTGCCCGTTGTACTTATTATTCCTGGGTGGTGGGAGAAATCTGATGAATAACTGAAAGTCCTGGCGCATCATCAAAATCAGCCAGAGGGCGACATCTGTGGCAAGAGAACACAGCCGAGCGGGATGAAGGAGCCGGTAAGGCAGAAGGGATCAAGATAGATCCTGAGAGAGAGAGAGAGAGAGAGAGAGAGAGAGAGAGAGAGAGAGAGAGAGAGAGAGAGAGAGAGAGAGAGAGAGAGAGAAGCTGTAGATCCGACTAACGCGCATCCGGAGACGCCGGTCTTTCAAGTTAATGCTGAAATGCAAACAATAACGCGTACGTAGACGAATTGCAAGTGCATGGCAACTAATGTTCTCGCGGTCGGTCGGAGCTCCGGTAGATCAAGGATAATCATACAACCCGGTGAGCGCCCGGCGACGCTGACATAACAGCTCCATTCTCTTTTCCACCCCATTGTTTCGCCGGCATACATTTGCGGCGCACGAAACTGGCGACGACGCAACGAATAGAATTTACAGGACCGTCTCCGGCTGGTAGAAAGCTGGGCGCAGTGACAGAGCCGAGAGGAATACTACAGCTTGTCTACGGATCCAGGATTCACAAGAGAACCGAGTGTATATGTGCGCGTGGACCGAAATCACCGGCAGGGTCCTCGGAGCCGGTGGATAATTACTACTGCGGCAGCGGCTTTCTCCGCATCCGGTGGCCCTTCAATTACCGCATGGCCGCCACGCAGGATGTGTCGTGTATGAACGTGCGCGCGCGCGCGCGGTCTGGAAATGCGGCTAAGTGGATTACACGCAAACATGTCGAAAGAGCGAGGGCCCGAACACAGAGCTTGCCAAGGAAAATGAAGAAAGCTCGCGCTCTTCTTTGAGCAGAGAAGTGAAAGGTAGGGTGGAGGAGATGAGAGGAAAGGGAAGAGGAGAAATAAAAAGAGCGAAGAAAACGGGAGGTCTAAGAGGGTGGAGAGGGCCAATGGTAGAAGGGCGTGCTAAAGGCCGCGCGGAGCAAGAAGATATTTGAATACGACTATATACTCGGGAGTAAATCGTACCGTCCGCAAACGAGCACTGGCCTACACAAGAAATGCATTTGCCGGTTGCCGGTGGTGGGGAGAGGCCCAATATTCCCGCTGGGACTGACAGGAAGGGCAAACCCCTCGGAGAAAAAGGGACGGAGCGCGAGTGAGCGCAGGAGGGAGAGGGTAGGAAGGTTGCGCACGCCGAAAGGGGTATAGAACGAGAGTGCGGCTCGGTAAGGCCCGCGATAAGGCACGAAATACACGAGCGCAAGTCGGAAAATGTGTGGAATGTACCTTGTGCACTTTCGGAACACGTTCGGCTACTTATACCAGAGTACGAAAGTGAAGATTTTAAAACCGGGAAATAAGAGCCGCACGATTCTTATAATTTCCATGTACGAGTCTGCGAAATGCAATCTTGGATGATTGAAGTTCGAATTGAGAGATCCAATAAATTATAATGTTATAATAGTCTAGGTAAATGATAGCGATTGACGGGCTGTTACATGAAGAAGGAGATAATTGGCTGGGAAGGATGATCCTGTAATGGGAACGTCCGCCAGGGTGCGTTTTGCCCTTAAGGAGCGCGGTAAGGGCTACGGTAAGTCCCATTTCGCGTCTCGCTCGTAGCAGCCAGCAAAAGGGGCGCTATCAAGAGAGCTATCTCCCACCACCCGTACCAGTTGCACCGTAATATATAGGCCGTATCTCAAGCCCGCAAATTGCCTTTTTAAACACAACAAGACAGCCGTGCCCCCTTTCAATTTACGCGGGGCCCTTTTTCGCGTGCACGCTCCATTCCGTTTCCCGCCGACCCCTTCTTACTGTCCATCTCGGCTCTCCCAGTTTCTCTTTCTTATTCCCTCGGACTCCCGATCCTCTCTGGCCTCTATCCGTTTTCTGGGCCCTTATATGCTCATACCGGTATCCCTTGTACGACACCCCCACTTTCCAAACCTAGTTCTCCAAGCTTCCATTAAAATCCTCCACGAAGGATCCAAGTTAACCGATAATTTGATGAGCGGAAAGTCGTCATCTTTCAAACGAACCACCCAGCACTTGCTTATGCCAAGTTAAACGGCGCATCCTTGAAGTCATCCCACATAATTAGAGCTGACTGCGGTGCAGATAATCGGTTAATCCCGCGGTACAAGCCGATGAAAAAGAAACCGGCCGACTAATTTCCATAAACGTCCAGGAAAATAAGAGATAGCCGCTGTGTGGGAAGAGTTCTCTCCCGAGGGGGAAGCTGCGCGCTATCTCGCGCCCGGGGCGATTTTAGCGTGAATGTGCTGGCGCGCCGAAGGAAAACCGTGATAAGGCAGAAAAGTATGAAATCGTGGTGAAGAGGAAGAAGGGTGGGTGAAGGGTGGGAAGTTGGAGTATAAGGACACGGGAGCGGGGCAACGGTGGTGGCATTGAGGTCTCTTAATCATCCTAATAAGACTCTGCCGACGGCAGAAGAGCATGGCGAAGAGGCCGGAAGAAAAATTATATACCTTGTAGGCCGGGCGAGCGTGTACGATGCACGTAGTTGACTCAGGAGGATCGCCGATTTATGTTTACATACTCGTTTTACGCGAGAGCTCGATAATTAGAGTAGTTAAGCATGGCCATACCGGGACTACATCGAGGAGAGGACCGCGTGGCCCCGTGGATATGATGAAACCCGGTGTGGATTTAAAAGTGATGGAAGCACAGCCTGAGAGAACGAGAGAGGAAGAGAGAGTGATAGAGAATGGCGAAGGTTTAAACGAGAAGCGATTAATCCCTCGGGAGAACGCGGCCTGAAATTGGCGTATAGTCTTCGGCGCGTTATCTCCGATCGTCGAGCACCGTCATCGGCCGATACACTTTCAACCTTGCTTATTCATCCTCCTCACAAGTCAATATAAGCCGTCACGCGCTCCACTGCCGAGCCGTGCAGCCCTTTCGATGGATTCCAGTCATCCCTGGAATTCTTAATTCGGCAGCAGCGTCGGCATCTGTCTCGCTCGACACTTCCAGCGTTCCAACCAATATTCCTTTCTCACGCTGAAGTGTGAGCTCGCGTGGAAATCATAACGAGGCCGTTGACGCAAAAGAGCAAACATTGGTCGATGGGAAATATGGCTGGCGGCGCGCATAATTACGCAAATGTTCCATGAGTAAATAGGCGAAAAATTGGCCAAGCCTTTTTTGGCACCAGTCATTCATTGCTTCTGTTTGAATATGTATTCAGGCATAGTGTTTAGCTAAGAACGACGTCTAAAGAAGGAACTCCATGATAGGATTGGGAGACTACAAAATTTTGTGGTCCGGCAGACTCAACTACGCTGGAATGATAAGAGCCAAAAGGTCCCTTCGTAGTCCTTAAAAGAAGGTAACGAGCTGCAGTTACGATGGGTAACGAGCGCGTCCTCGGGGGCTGAAGATAGGGTTCACGTAACCCTGAGGTACGTTGGGCACGAGCGACGATAAAGTCCACCAGGATGCCAGAGAACGGCGTGGCATGGCGTGGCCTGGCGTGGCAAGGGCCGAGCGTAATTGAGTCAAAATTATTTTCGAGCTCCAAGAGTCGAGGAGCCAGGACGCGCGAGCGAGCGAGCGAGCGCACACAGCCATTACAGTGGTTAGCCTCAATCGAGGGCGGTCAGCGCCGGCGAACTTTCCGGGTGGCAACTTTTTCTGGTTGATGATCACTGTCAGTGGGCAAAAGCCCAATGCCTCCTCACGCGGCTTCTCCTCTCGGCTCTCTCACCGTCGAGCGAGAGCGCATCTCGCCTCTCGGCTCTCGCGTCGGTCCATCAATCTCCCTCTCGTAACCCACCGGTGTGTGTGCCGTTTTTACCAGGTGAAATTTATTACGCTGTGGCCCACGCTCTCTCACTTTTGCCGCCCCTCGCCCTCCCGCTCCGCACTGCCGCGCCACGCCGGCTAAACATAGGAACCGAACACTCCACCGATGTGTTTCAGCGTCCCCCTGCCACCACCATCCCCCCTCCGCCACATTTACAGGCGACCCCTCACGATTTATCCCTTTACAGAGCCACTGACACTCCTGTCAACACCGCTCGCCTCGCCTCCCATATTAATGGTACCGATAGATTTCACCCGATAGAACAGAGCAGGGGGTTAATGAGTGTGTGTGAGTTAACAAGATAGGATAGCTTGAAAGATCCCTGTGATAGCCTATTCATAATCATACACCCGGCGCGTGACGATTGGATGCTGCATCTTTGAGATTGGCTCATGAAAAGCAGGAGAATTTCAGGATAATGCTGTAGGGGAAAGAATCGTCGAGTGTCGCGGGTGCGATTGCCAATGCACGCACAGCATCCAAGTATACACCATTTGCGTTGTGGGGATGCAACCGTGTTCTGCATCTTGACGCTTATCCGCCAGCGAGCATCATCCCCTCGATGATCAGCCCTCGATACTGGAATGGCGAAAGTTCAAGGAGCACTCGGCGCAAAAGGATGCGGCGTGGCATGGCATGGCATGGCAGGATGGAGAGATGCATATGTACAGGAAGAAACGCGGAGCGTGCGGCGAGAACGAGATGTTACAGACTGGCGATGTAAATGCGAGCGGTATCGGCGGGAGGTTGCGCCGTATTCGCCGCACGGACATTCCTATCGGGGGAAATCCGAGGGCAAATATGAACTGAAAGTGTTCGATCGTATCGGCGCCTGTGCTTTGTAGAATAAGGAATTTTATAACGTGAAACACGTACCGAGAGAAACAGTACGAACGAGGGAGTTAAGGTGGTGGTGGCGGCGACGAGGACGACGACGACGACGGCGACGGGAAGAGAGGTTCGTATGAAAACGTTGGTGGTCGTTTCGCTGGACATCCAGCGCGGGAGATATGTATCGCATTGCGTAAATATGGAGAGGGACGATACTATCGAAATGATCGTTATGGAATCTGCGGTTAGAGACGTCCATCGAAATTTATAGGAACTTTACAGGCCATGAATCCTCCGGATTATCGGGGCCGATTGAGAGGCCGTGAGCGTACGATGGAATCTTCATAATGTGTAGTTTTATCCCTCGCAAATCATCGTGCTCGCCGGCGACCTCGGCGCCGGCCGGACACGACGCCGTTTCACTGATTTTTCTTGCCCCGGCAGCCCGGAGTCCGGGCGTCGCTCGGATAAATTTTCAAGTCTGGAATCGCGATACATCGGGGAAGGATGTTCAGTGGAGCTCGTGTATTTGTCTTCGGCGCTGCTCGCCATTATGTGCAGATTGCGCCGAACATTCGGTAGTACAGTAAAACACACGGACTCCCGGCTGGTAATGGTTCGAGCGGCATGCGGTGCTGTATTTCTATCCTCGATGGGAAACTATTACCGGTGTTTACTGCTTCATCGATTTCCAGCTGCACGCGAACGCGGGCTACCTGTCGCCAGCCATGAAATATCAATTACCGGGGCACGTGCAATTTCGTTGGGAATTTTTCGTCAGTCGACGACACGATAGAGACGCGTGCGGCAGCGGTAGCGGCGGTGGCGATGCCGGTGGAGGCGGCGCGATCGAATTACGAGGACTACCGGCAACGAATCCTTAATAAACCGTTATACCCGATTCCCGTGTAGGTACACGTAACGGCCGAGCATTTCCAGGGTTAAAAAGGGGGTTATACTATACGTTAATATATCAGGTTATCTGCGATCGACTTTATAACGATACTTCCCAACTCTCTTAACAAGCATCCGATTTTTCCGGCAGCTAATGGCGACTTTCTCCCGTTTGTTGTGCGCGCGGCGCGGCCGCCTGATCCTATCTCGGCTCGAGAATTAATTAGTGTCAGCGTCTTTAAAAGGTCCGCGCAATTCTCACGAAATGCACAAATCCGCACGAGCGGATTCCAGTATGCGAGCAAGCGCGCTCGCGCTCGCGCTCGCGCGGTACACCAGGGCTCGTTTAGAAAGTCCCTGGGCCACTGCTCGCCACGAGATGAGTCGATCTACGAGAATAGCACGACCTTTCTCGTTTGATCCGCTCGATATCGAAGATTCCAAGCGTCCCACCTCCAAAATTTATCATCCTCGCTGGAATACCATGAATTCGGCAATACGTCCTTCGTTGCCAGGCGCGAACTATCTTTTTCCAAAATCAAAACGAAATCCGGAATTCCTGGATTTATGTTTCCCGAGATACATATCACTCGTGTGGTATCTAATGTCTTTGAAGCACGTGTCCTTCTCAGTGAAATTGCATTCTTCGGATAGCTGCCGTGAGTAACGAGGGATATTTATGCCCGGAGGATATCGGCGTTTATCCGGTAGCCAAAGGTATTTCAATCAGGCGCGCCGCATATAATAAGTTCTCGAATAGCATAAAGGCCAATGCGAGTCTAACTACCGTAAAGCATCGCAAATCCACCCACATTCATCCGCGCGCGCGCACACACTCTCTCTCTCTCCTCCCTTCTCTCTCTTTCTCTTTCGAATCGAGCCTAAACCAGCATAGAGTGCTGCACTAACGCGATCCACATTCGCTATGGTAGAGCTCCTCTCTCTGCAATAGTAGAATTGCAAGCTCCTCCGTATATCCGCAATTCAGCCGGGACGCAATAAATATCTAATAGCAGAAGGCGTCGCGCGCGTTTCCCGGCGTAATGCTGACTTTGCCTCGAATCTGATACAAGCGCGCGCCCATAATTTCCCCGGAGTAGTGGCCCTCTCTTTCCGTGACGGGCTTTTGTGTTGGCGAGGCTGGCACAACCCTCTTGGAGGCCTTAGCCAGGGACACGGCCGTCAATAACTTGGAGGCGCAACGAGTATGATCGTGCCCGGGTGGTAAGGCTTCTCTGAACGGGCTCTTCTCGCACGCACACAAATCGAGCGACCTAGAGCCACTGCACGTAGGACGAGCTGTTTAGAGCACCAAGAGACTAGCAAACCTGGCATGTATTACGGAACAGAAGACAGGGATCAACCCTGCGATCTCATGGTCTCTTTCAAAGCTTACAACTTTCCGAATTAATTCTACTCTGAGATAACTTTAAATTTCAAACATATTATTATTTTATATACACATATAAAATGTAATAATATAGATATATAAAATGTGATAACATCTACATAGATTCATGCGGACTATGTATTTCCTTGGAAGAAGGACCTCCCATCCAGTGCTCTGCTTTCGACGATTAAGTGGGAGTTAGAGGCGCGATGGAAGCGAGTTGAGCTTGGGCTCTTGGTACTCTGTAGCATCGGTGTCACCGGAGAAACCAGTATGCCGTAGATTTTGCGCCTAAGGACACGGGCGAAACGCGAGAGCGAACGGGTCGGAAAAAAGAGGGAGGGCAGTCTGTGAGGTAAGGTGAGGCAAGGTGAGATGAAGGAGGGGTGGAGAAGTTCTAGCTAGCCAAGAGGTAAAGTCGAGGCGACGAAGGTGGAGAGGACGAGTCTGGCGTAGCGCACTTAGAGAGCCACCGAGGCGGTCCGCCGTCAATAATTCCCACATGTAATGAGGCGGCCTGTTGTTCGCGGGCGGACAATAACGCCCATAATTCACTGTCCGCGCTCTCGCCAGAAACTTATCCTCGGTTTTCTGAGGGAATACATACAGAGCCGCGCTAGCCAGGAGCACCAGCAGCAGCACCACCACCACCACCACCACCACCACCAGCAGCAGCAGAAGCATCGAGCGGCGAGAACGGCCGGGAGGAAGAGCGCGATAAGGAGCCACTTGTATCCTTGAACCTTAATCAAATTAGTTCCCCCCCGCTCGAGCTTTCGCTAAAAGGCAGGGGGCAAGAGGAGAAGCAGGAGCACGGCGTGCGGGCGTAGGGTAGCCTTCCCTCGCAAAGCGAATCGTGTTCGAGGCGCCGAGGATCGTTATCTGCTCGGTCCACGATAGATACAGCGTGGAACACGCCGCCCGATGGTATTCCCATTTTTCTCGGGCCCTCTGGCCTAACGAGGCCCAGTGGCAACGTCCTCGGCTCGGCTCGGACGGTCCTTCTACCTCCTCGGCCCGTCCACGAGAAAAGTAATTTCCCCTGTCAGCCAAGCTTGCACCAAGAGAGTGACTGTCCGTGCAGGTGGGAACCCGCATTTCCTAAATTACAGCTGCCTTCTCGTACTACGAACTACAAGGACCTCACCACCATCCACTGACAGCGGCTAGCCTCGACGAATGAGGCCCTACCCTACCCCGTCTACCTTCCACGGCAAGTTGGGACTACCGCGTCACTTGCCGACCAAACCTGTTGGCACCCAATGCGATGGCAGAGCGTCTATGTCGAGATAAAAAGCTTCATAAACTAGGAAGTATAGAGCGTGACGGTGACACTCTGGTCAGTGGACTATGTAAGCCAGAGGACCGTGTCCGTTGGAATTCAATTCACTTTTGGTGTAGTAAGTGGCAGATAATTTGTGAAGGATCACGCTTAAGCGGATAATTGAACGACGATACTCAAGTATTTTGTGCGGCTTGGATAATCCGGGAGGGTACAATGGCTTCGGGAGCAAGTCTACAAGACTAGTGACTCATAAATTCATGGTCCAATGATGAAGGAAGAAAAATGCTTGGGACCTAGAGCATGCTCTCTCGCCCTTTCTCTCTTCTTTCTCTCGCTCTATCTACCAAGGTATCTGTCGGCGGCAAAAGGAGGCGACGAAACGGGTACGAAACGCCGGCCAGGCGGATAGGGGATCTGTTAAAAATACAAATAACGTACAGAAATTACTTTTGTCCCGGGCACGGGCGAAGATTTACGACTGGGCAACAAGCTTGCATTGGCGTAGGATTCGGAGACATAAATCAAGGAGAACTTATGAGCGGCCATTCATTAATATTAATAAGCAGTATGTATCTGTCGGGCATAAAGATACGATAGCGCGGCCGATCGATACCTAGAGATTTTTCACGGCTCTGATGAGAAACGATGATACAAATGAATCGCGAACTCCAGGCGTCCCGCGCCAAGGCGGCGCACACATTTATACGCATATACATAAGTACACGTAGGTACACATGTACATTGCTGAAGGCGAACGATTTACTCTCGCTGAATGCCATTCTCGCCATTGTCGCTAACTCGCTCCTTGATATCGCGCATTCGACCTGTTACACAAGGCGACCGGTGCAACCGCGTGTGGGACGTGTGGGGCTCGAACACGCGCGCGCTCGCGGTAGTAATTGCACGCCCGATCCACAAAGCAGATCACGCTCAAATAAGACAGATTTTGATTAATTAATTTATCCGTTCTCAGCATTGTCGGATGATGTATCGCCGGCAGGCATACACCAGACACGTAGACCCGCCACTCTCGCCCATATCTACGCCTTTATTACAAAGATCGAAGAATAATGCTAAGATGAGAACCAGCTACCAAAACCACCAGCGCCTAATTGCACCGCTTAGATTCACTTAACGAGGAAGTGACGATGAAAAAAGGAAATGTACGGCTAATCCGACGAAGGCCACGCGTACCGGAAAGGAAACGATGGAGAAGGAGAGGCTCTAACGAAGATTATTAAAGGGGAAACAAATCGGCGAAGTGAGTGATAGGAGAGAATAAAAGTTGATTGCAGGGGTGGCGGGAGAGGATTGGCGCGGAAGGGCGATAAAAGGAGAGCGGACGGTGAGAAGAGGTGCATCCGGTAGCAGAGACAAATGGTGTCTAATAGGGGGGAAGAAGGCCCCGCGAGGGAATTCGGCGTGCCGCTTGATGCCTATCAGTCAGACGTTTAATTAATAAGAACGCCCGGACCGGCTGACATCTCCTGCCGATGAGTGTAATAGTTTACGCCCACCTGCGCGCGATCGCTGCCGCGGCGAACCTGGCCGCCTGCTGCCGCGAGCTGCTGCTGCTCCTCTCGCTCTTCTTGCTGATTCATTTCGATTAATCACAAATGTCTCAACGTCGGAAAACCTGATGCGTGACGCTACGATCGGCATTGCCACCTTCGCGTTACCGTGCACCTTTTTTACGCACCGGACACAGCGCACCGCCAGGCAGGTGCATCATCGAAGGACGACGGTGTGCGCGCGTAAAACCCGGGCTTCCCTCGGCCTATCCCGTCTCTCACTAATACTTTGACCCACTGGAATGCAAGAAAAGTGACCAATATGATTACGTCCATCAGGATGGCGTGCAGTCCAGTCGGCCCGACCGAAGCGTCCAGAACTCGCATGGCTGCACAGGATCAAGCTACTAAACGGGATTATCAGGGACGAGTATATTCGGAAAGTGGTCGATGCACATAATACGAGATAAGCTAGATTGACTGACAATTTTGTTAATGCCGCGTTACCCCAACAAGATGTTGATGTCCGCTGGACTCTCTTAAGGACTCCTCTCGTTCCTAACTCATCTCGTCGAATTGGGGAAGATGAGGCGATATTTCCTCGCGTCAAATGATAAGTCCTTTCGGTCGGGCTTTCATCCGGCTATAAGAGGAATGATAATAGGTGATTCTAGTGCTTTAATTAACGCGTGCCCACGCACGCAGTATCCCTGGTCCCTAATTTATTCGAGGTGGGGACGTATGGTGAACGCGCTCGCGCTCGCGGACCATAGATCAGCGATCGGATGCATTATAACGAAGAAATTCCAAGATTAAGAGGCGCCGCGGGTACGTCCTTAGCGTACGGTACGGGGAGAGCAGCACATACCAGCAGAAATGCGCCGCGAGTGAATGAGAGAGAGGGAGGGAGAGAGAGAGAGAGAGAGAGAGAGAGAGAGAGAGAGAGAGAGAGAGAGAGAGAGAGAGAGAGAAAGCGAGGGAACGGGAGAGAACAAACGGGGAGATTACATCATAGATTAAGTCACACTATAAATCCTCCCTCGACACGGGCGATAATGAGCTTCGAACGATACATCAGCATCGCCAAAAACGCAAAATTAATGTAGTTCATCGTGCGTTCCGTCGTACGGTATAAATCCTTCAGTCGGCCGGTAGACCGGGGGAGAAAGGAGGATGGAAGAGGCGAGGTGCGAGAGAGAGAATAAGTGTAAAGTGATGGCGAGAGACCGCGGGAGATCGAACGAAAGGAAGAAACGAACGGTAAGCGAGAGGAGAGGTGGCGGGAATGGAATCGGGAGAGAAGTCCGTGTGCGTGGAGAAAACGGACTCGTTCCGTGGTCACGCACCGCACGCGGAGACTCCGTCGACGGAGGACGGTAATGATTAAGCGGCTGATTAATTTTAGATTAGCCGCAAGAACCTCTAGACCCGGCCGATCATAACGGAGTGTCCGCCGCGATTACCGCTCGGTCTATTATGTTGATTAATCGAATACAACTCATATACATATGTATGACATCGAACGTGCACCGGCCGGCGCCGTCCACTTGGTTTCCTCGGCACTCCGATTGCCGATTCCCTCGAAATGACACCGTGTCCTCCCTTGTTCCAATCTGACGGCCGAATTTTTCAGGATTCCCTGACATTCCTCTTGATCCGGCGCCGCGCGCGCTTCTCGGATAAATGGCCGAGTTCGTCGATCCTCGCAACCGGAGACCCCTAATCAGTCTTTCAAATGCGCCATCTCCTCTGAATTATGAAATACCTCGTGATACCTTCCTGGCTGTGATCACGTATTTACATTATCGTTACGAGTTTTTCAACTGGCTGGATTGGATTGCCGGTATCACATTTCCTGTCTCGCGTTTCATGTTATCTTGCCCAATTAGTTAAAAATGCCTGGAAATCTCTTGGTACCAGTGCGTACTAGCTGATTTCAAAGTATCCATTCTGAAGCAAGAGTCGCCGGGAGGTGTATGATTATAATTCGCACTAATAGAACACCGAGGAACTTGCACCTACTAGCGCAACCGGAGAACAGTTAGTACGAAATTTATGCAATTAGAAGACAATTGCTTGCTCTCGGTGTGTCACGAAGCCGGCGAAAAACTTGCGCCACCCAGTGGCTGCTGCTGCTGGTTTTGCAAGCCTTTAATTATTGGCTCCTACCGCTGTGCGACGAGTGCCCGGAGACAGCCACGACGTATACTCCGCCGGTGGTTGCTCTTCCCCCCGGGTAAAATACTAATTACGATCCTCGCAGGATATAATGACGCAATAAAGTATATCTGACAAGCGTGGAAAAAATTCGGCGACAATGTCGCCGCGTGTAATCACTCGGGACGTGAGAAACGGCGTTTGCCAATATGTCCACAATGTTATCTTAATAGTATCAAAGCGGCGAGAACTCACATTGGTCGGGCGCGCGCGCGTACAACGGAGGCACGCATGTACGCATTCATATAAAGCAGCAACTAGCGAATGCGCTGGAATTCATAAGTTAAAAGGGCCATTATAAACGGTCTATTAAAATTCAAGTTCAAGTTAACGCTCGAACGAGGCCGACAAACACGGGGGCCGGGCATCGAATTTAAAATATGCGCGGACCTTGGCCGCACAGCACATATAACTCCCGGTAATTAAAACGGGTTATTGAAGCCCATAGATTTCAGATACCGTGAAACGTCGACGTTAAACGATCTCGGAGTCAGTAAATCCCGGCATAAGGTTCTCTTCTCGAGGGTCTGCCGGCTTGTCTCCTGGCTTACCGTCATTGCCGTGTGGGCCGGCCGACAGCGCGCCGAATCGAGCCTTTTCTATTAAAAGGGAATGAAGAACTCGTTACCACCGTACAAACCTTGCTCACACCACTCGCTTTATTGATTTCGACGATTCCACGAGAAATCGTGTAATTACCACGGGAATGAGAAATCCGGCAAAGTTGCGGCGAAGAAACGTGCGTAAGTGGGACGTCCAGCGGATACATAATGCAATCGTCGAGCGGACTGCTGGCGGAGTGTCTGTAACACGTCCTGTCAGGATTCAGTGCCGCTTGATCCGAACGTGGCCTCGAATGCGAGCGATCGAACTCGATTTCTCTCTCTCCCTCTGGCTCTTTGGCAGGATAGTGGCCGCGCCGTTATAGTTGACGCAGTAGTGTATGCCGGTGGTTCGGCGGCTCCAATGTGTTTGGCGGTTGGTATCCGAGGCGAAGGGCTCGAGTAATGTGGACTGGGGCCATATTAGGATAGCTACACCAAGCCGTTTCCCGCCGGTATTCGATGCTATCCGATGCATATTGAGAGTCCCGCGACTGCCAATGTAGAGCGATCGAGTCAATATGAGGCCGCGTTAAGCCCTATTCGGCGCGCTGCCTACCACCACAGCCTACCATCCCTGAGAAATGTATTCCTTTGTCGATGCAAACCTTCCCACCGCTTGGTCCACGTTAGCCGCGCTAATTCTACGATAAAATTCATCAAACCCTTTATCAAGCATTGTTTACCATCCACTCGCTTAAGGCCACCCCGTTTCACTCGACATATACGGTCTCCGCTATGCGCGCTGCGAACTTTCCGCCAATTGCAAACGTTATCGTCACTCGCCAAATGGGGGTGGAACCACAGCTGATTCATCCATTGAAACAATGCTATTCATAAAACCGATTCGGCAAGTTCGAGAAGTCGAGAGGATCATCGAACGGGGAATAGGGAGTGTTAATTCCATTAGTAAATTGCATTTTGAGGAGGAGTGAGGGGCGGCACAGGTGGAGGACAGCCGTCACAGTTTCGCCGGGGCTGTCTCCGCCGGCGCGGCGCGATTCCAGTCAATTTACATTACACACGCCGATTCCATCTATCGATCTTACAATGTCTTCTTCCCTCGTATCCCATTCGTCAGTCCTGTCCGCAGGTTGATTATTCCCCATGCGTTTCTCTCTCCTGCCGCCTCCTCTCCCACGCCTTTTCCCGTGGCCGCGGAGCCCAGTGGACGCCCGGTGGTCGCCTCGCTCTACTCCTCTCTCTTCTTCTCGCGACTTCTCTCTCTCTCTCTCTCACTCTCCCTCTTGCTCACTGTGTAGGCAGACCAAGCGAATGCACGCATGCAAGCGGCATCGCAAGCCGAGCCCACGGCTCCTACCGACTCTCGGCTCTCGGCCCTCGCCTCCTGCTCCTGCTGCTGGTGCTGCTCCTGCTGGTGCTGCTGCTGCTGGTGCTGCTGCTGATCCGATTCCTGTCGCGCGCGTTACGATAGCACCGGCCAGCGAGATAGGCGCGCGGTAATCGGACGATATGGGACGTAAAACGCATCGGGAATTAGCGGTGCACGCGTGCCGCATCAGGGTGGCAATTGCTCCAACGCAATACCACTCCAGCATTCCCTTCACGTTTCCATGATCCTCTCATCGAACACTTCACATTTTCAACCTGGCAAGATGTTTATGTGTAATTGTATGAAGTTTATGTTTAGAAAAAATGCCCTTTAATGATATATTTGGTTTCGAGTTTGGGAGTGTAGAGGATTGTCAGAGAGAGGATATACAGACATATATTTTTATTGTTGAGAATTTATAAACTGCCAGGACTGAAAGGGTGAAAGGTAAAGAGTGAAGTATTCATGGTTAGTGTACGATTAGCTGTCAGAAGGTGGGACGCGAGGGTGATCTTTACCGAAAACTAGAGAACAAAGGGGAGGGCATAAATTGGTGAAGTGTTTGCGATTGGTTGGTGCAAGTGGCCGGAGGGAAGAGCTGCTAGAGGTGGAATATCCGCTCGCGAGGGAACTGTCAAAGCCTCCCACGTGACGTTGGCCGATACTCCCGGGAAGTCGATATATTTTAAAGGCAAGCAGGCCCACTAATAAGATCGCGGTTTACGACATCTCGTTAGGGGCGGCAAGATTTACACACGCTCTGGTGTTGGTGCCCTCTCGTCACTCTCGAAATACGTTTACGCGCCGTGGCCCTGTTCTTTCTCTCCCTCCCGCGCCCCCAGCGCCGCTCACACTCGTACTTAAGGAATATGAGAAGTCGAGCCAGGAGTATGGAGTTTTATGAGAAAGAATGGCAACAGGAAGAATGCCGGGGAGACCAATATGCTCGTGCGTCCGCTCAGGCCAACGCAGCCTATTGTTCGCCTCTGGTCATTTTTGCTGCGTATCTTTTGGCTATCACTCCATAGAGACAGTTTCACTCGCCAGAAAGCGATAACTTCTATTCTACGAATCACTCTTTCGATCTCTCTTTCTCTCAGCATCCTTGACTCGGGCCGAGGGCATCTTTCGCACGATTTGAGAAAGTGTCCGAGGCCGAGCCTGGTCGATTTGGAAGATGCTTAGAAGCGATTTGAAAGTTGATTCCCGGACAAGGACCAAAGCTTCCTACAGCGGGCGGGCCGATATATTACTGGCGGGATAAGAAGGTAGGTAAAGAATGAAAAAAGTAGGGAGCGGAGGAGGATGGAGAATGGTGGATAAAGGGCGTGGAAAGAGAAAGATGAAGTCGAGGCAAAGAAGTAGAGAAGAGGGAGTGCAGTATATAGAAGGGTATGGTAGAAGGGGGAGGAAGGAGAGGTGAGCGAAAAGGGACGCGAAGAGGGACAAGTGAGAGATGAAAGAAAGGTAAAGCCGAGGAGCAAAAGGAAGAATAAGCGCGCGCAAGCGAGCGAGCGGGAGGTTCGGGAGACGCACGGAAATCTTCGGTTTGGCGTGCTTGGCGTGCTACGACGGAATTAGCGAGATGACTGAACCGAGGCTGCGGCATAAAAAGAGAGTGACTATGCAGAAGACACTTGGGCCTGTGTAGCGGTGCTCGTCCGGGGCCGACTTTCGGCCGGCCTGACAGGCAGACTGCAATAGATAATATCTGGACAGACAGAGAGGAACTCGGCTCCTCGCCCGGTTCGACTTCCAGCGCTGAGCGCACTCATACGTTCTCTCTCCGGGCGGGTGCAGGACACACGCTCGGAACACGCCCGTACGCATTAATAGGGCTGAGAGCGCGAGCGCACATCCAGATGAAAAACGAGCGTCCAGGTAGGAATACCACGTATATAGACGTAGAAGGAGGACGCTGGGCTTCGGCATCGCATGAGAACCCTTCGCCTATAAGCTAACGGCGTGCACTTATCGAGTTAGTTTTTTGTGTCAGCCGGTTATTAGATTATGATTAAACGATTCGAAGCCTCGAGATGGAGAACGAGGGAGAGAAGGAGACGGACGGTGGCCGAACGAGCGAAGCCAGAACAAACGAGTATCGAAAAGGAGGAGCTAATTAAAATACAAATGCCTCCACTAGACCTCCTCTCTTTCTACCCCCCCCCAACCCCCCAACCCCCCACAATCCTTCTAACTTGCTCGGTCAATCTTTTTGTCAAGAGTACTCGGATTAGCTCCACAGGAGCTTACGGTGCACCGACACGGCGCCGAGACGTCTTCCTCGTGACTGTCAAACCACCACCGGGAAGACGCTGACGCCAGTCCGTTAAATCGTGAATCAAATTGATATGCCGCGCGCTCACGCTCTATTCCGCGATAATCGGATTTCAGACGATTTGTGGCCCAGCGATGAGGTCTATTTATCGGCCGGGCAACGCTTCATCCTGACGTTAAACGATAAGTAAAAGACCGGTCTTTCGTGGGTTAATTACTTTTTCTTGGGGAATTTAGGGATTCCTCGTCCCGTTGAAACACTCCTGACACCAAGTCCCAGGAATCACTGAGTGATGCGCGTAATCCTTGGTAAAATCGCCTTCCCGAATGTTCAGGTGTTCGGTAATGCGACTGGATCAACCCGGTTTCTCCGGTGCAGGCTTCTACGCCTGTCCATAAACTTCGATGTACTTAAGCGAAGTGTCGAGCCGACCAATGAATGACTTTAATCGCTTGCACGAATGTGCGCCGTGTTACATCACGAACATCGGCTGAAGTCGCAAGAGACTACGAGACTCGAGAGCGGAAGAAAGGATTCCTATTGAGGGCGCTGGATGCCCAAACGCGAAAAAGGCGTGGTTCCATTAGCGTTACTGCCGCTTCACACATTTCGTACCGCAAGATTTTACGCGTCGATCCTTAGGAAGACTGCCTGTACTTATTAGTGCATTACAAATAACAGTCTGTTGGTAGGGCGCATCGGGAAATATCAAGGAAAGGGCGCAATGAAATGTTACGGTAAGTCGAAGCAATATAAATTTTCACTGAAGCGCGTAACAGGGAGGGTGGATTTGCGGTAAAAAATGTTACGCGAAGACTTCCGTCGCGGTGGAGTATCACTTAAAAGGACCAATCGATCCCGCGTCGCTTAACGAACGTTGTCGAACACGTACGAATAGCTTCATAGTTCTCGGTAAAGTTTTTGCGGCCACGGCCGTGGCCGCGCTCTTGCTTATAGCTTATAAGCAGACGGGACGAGAGAAAGAGTGTGCGAGTGTGAGAGAAGGAGTCGGTTGATGCGAGTACCAGTCGCTATCCGCGCGCGCACTCCGCTCAAAAGAAACAGGAGTACGAAAGGGAGAAAGAAAAATGCCTGGAATGAACGTACGGGTAAAAAGTCCAGCCGGTACTTCGAGACGTTCGTTTATCGATGTTTACGCTTATCTCGACCAATCGTTTACCGGCGACTGGCCGTATTTCGAAGGGGCTTCTTTCCTTTCGGCTTCGTATTCCGCACTCGCTCGCGCACCCCAGCAAAAATCGCCGGGCTATCGGGCACATCGGGAGGAACTGACGCTAACTAGCTTTGATATCCACTGACGTCACCAGCATGATGCATGACAAACAGCTTTGACCTTCCGCATACTGTCGATCGGCTGCCAGTCTTCTTCGACGCACCTTCGAGCAACGTGTAATTGCAGTTGAATGGATTAGACGCTGCAGGGCACAGATCTTCCTTTCTCTCTCTTTTACTTGTTACCTTACAAAGTTCATGAGACTTTTCGGCGCGTCACTTTGTTCTGTGAGGATGCCCGCAAAGAAGTTAATTATCAACGAAGAAAGCTTTAATGACTTTTTACCTACGCTCGGTTGAATAGCGGCGTCGCCGTGTTTCCAGCTTCAAAGGGCAATACTGGTGGCGTGCGCGCGTGCACTGGGTTCCCTTGGCGGTCGGTCCGCTAGCCACGATGGAAAAGCGGCTGGCGAAGGGGCAAGGAATAAGAAACGGAATAAATATCGGGGCCGGAGCTTGACATTGGGGCAGAGCGATCGAGAAGCAGGCGGCGCGGCGGCCCGATCGACGGCGGCCGAGTTCTCGAAGCGGCGGCCTCCCGGCAAATTGAAGAATATGACACGCGCGTGGCAAGAAGAAGCGACGTTACAAGAAGCACAAAAGAATCTCGGGCCGATGTTCATCCGCGCGGAATTTCCAGGGTATGATCATCGGTATCCCGGTAGGATAGGGAGGATAACGTTAAGGGGAAAAAAGTTGCCGCGCCTGACAAAACGACGGCGGGCGCGCCGCAGCCGGGAGTAGTGTGCGAGAATGAAAGAGACAGAGAGACAAGGAGAGTGGGAGAGGGAGCCGAATCAAAGGTACCAAACGAAGAGAGTGCGAGGGAAGAAAGTGCACGAACGGCGAACCGCAAATGGAGAGAAGAGAGAGACGGAAGGACGACGGAAGAAAAGTCGCGAGCGAAGCGAGACGACCGCAGAACGCGCAGAGGCACCGCGAATGCGAGAGAGCCGGGAAGAGCGGCTAAAGTAAAAGGCAGAAGAGGAGGAAGAAGCAGCAGTATGTATCAGAAAAGCCCGGTTTTATCAGAGTGAAGGACGCAGTGCGGCCAAGCGCAGTCTACCAGCCATTTTAAATACATACAAATTTATCTCTCTACACACGAGTCGACTGATTTCAATACCACAAACACAGTGGAAGCTTTTCAAAAATGGATGACCGATATCATTCACAGTCTTAATGCACAAAGAGCCAACCGAATGCACAGCGGCGTGCAGAAGGTAGTAGAAATTTCTACAACCCGTTGGGAGAAGAGCAACGCTGTAAAGACACGTGACTTAAGAAGGAGTGGCGAGCAGAGCCGGCTAAAGCAAGACGGTGAAAAGTAATCGTCGAGGCGTTAACAGTGGACTGATAAAGGGACAATAGTACAAGGGTGAAATGATAAGGACAAAAGGGGGAGGGGGAGGGGAGGAGGAGAGGGTGGATGACGAGATGAAGGGAGGGGGTGGAGGGTGAGGATGGAAATTCCGAAGGGGGAAAGGAGAGGCTTCAATGATGTTGGGATGCCGGTGTAGAGAATATCCGGCTCTCCTCGTCGGTGTGCCTGCGCCGTGTCTGCGCAGCGCAGAGAGAGCCGCGCTGCAGCCGCGAGTTTCAGGCTTTAACCCGGTGCACGAGGGAACGGCTGTCGACTCTTTGCGCCGGTGGAGCGAGCGAGAGAGCCCGAGGGAAAAGTAGGAGGGAGTGAGAGAGGGAGAGAGATAAAGAGAGAGGGAGAGTACGAGCTCCTCCGTGTGTTGGGTGTCGGGTCGTAGACCACAGCAGAGTCAGCTCCGAGGCTCCGAGCGCCCAACCGGTCGGGCAACTTTTTAACGAGCTGTGGTTCTCTTCTCCGCGAAGAGGAGGAAAGCCGAGACCCTGGCCTGAA
This sequence comes from Ectemnius lituratus, assembly GCA_910593735.2. NCBI lineage: Eukaryota > Metazoa > Arthropoda > Insecta > Hymenoptera > Crabronidae > Ectemnius > Ectemnius lituratus. Next base: position 11,304,763 of record OU343037.1, on the reverse strand, counting down.
CCAAGTTGAGCCATCCTCGCTTCGAAATGCATGCATGCATGCATGCATGTGCGCCATGTGATACCGAGAGGCGAGCGAACGCGAGAGAAACGGAGGTCGATACCGAGGGAAGAAATAGAGATTGGCGGGCGCGCGAGAGAGACGGCTGCCGGCGGACGAGAGATTGAGACAGAGAGAAGGACGAGATTAGAGGGAAGGAGAGAGGTAGTTAAGGAGGTAGGTGGAGAAGACTCGTTCCTTCGGTCCGCCATATCCATACAGTTATAGGGTTAAACGGCCGAAACTCTCTCTCGACGAGCGACCCCTCCGAGCGAGTCCCTTGGAATCGAATGCGCCCGATTACCTTGCCTATTTACGGCACTGCACGCCGACTCCCTGATCGAACTGTCGGTGTAACGTAGGACTTAACGCCGCCGGAGAATACCTGAGAGCACAAGGCATCCACTCGGCCGTTTGAGCTACTCGAGCGTAAGGAGCACGCCTGTGTCCAGTTTCCTAGCTCCGTCAATATCAGCCTTTTTCTCTCTTCCTCTCCGTCTTACCTCTTCCTGTCTCTACCCGACCTTCCGACCACTACTGGCATGGCTTCTCAGTCGAAACGAGATTTCCCTGGCAAGGATCATTCAAGACATTCCAACGGACTCTCTTCGTACTCTGATACCGTTCATCCAATTCAAGGGAGAACATGTGCGAGCGATATCGCTCGCCATCCCTCTTTCGCATTCATTCAACGGACTTCTCAGTGTAGCTATCATGACAAACTTGCGAGTCCTGTTTCCCTCGTGTGCCGGTCGTGCTACCTGCTCGCTTCACGAAGGATGTTCCAGTACGGCGAGATCGTTCAATGATCAGGCGTAACTGCTTCTCGTACTCTCGCGGCGTAGCACTGCGGCTGCTCTCTCCCAACATCGCCGGGATTACTGCCGGCCGAAGTGGTATTAGTCGGCGCGGCCTATGCAGTCTGCATACGCGGAATACACGATTTACTGTAATACGTATGCTTAGCGTCGTTAGTCCGAGAGTTATGATTACATTATGATTACCGGCAATGTTAAGCAGCCTCTTTTACAGGAGCTCGTTCGCCACGATGTTCCAGCCGCGGTTTTACGCGCCTTGTTCAAGTACACATGTAAGTCAGATGTGCGTTCAGGTGATTACGCCAAGAGCTTTCCCCTTGGTGGAGTTGAAGCGCACGTTCTACGCTTGCGTTTCGATAGGATAAAGAGACTAGGTGATAGTAGTTAAGGAGGAGGTCGAGTAGAAGGACGGCAAGCTTGTGGGATGAGACAGGGTTCGCTCTCACGATCGGGCAATCGAACGTGGCAATGCTTGAAGTGGTACGTTCCCGTAACACAGGAGAGTACAAGCCCTTCCGCCGGCAGCTCACACATTTGTATGTAGACTTTATTGAATCAGTGTAAATGCAGCGTGAGAGTAACTCCTCCGCGCGCCCGGAGAGATGTTCCATAATGTCGGCATTCTCCCTCCTTTCCCTCTCGCTCTTTCTCAGTGTCTGCTTCTCTTTCCCGCGGATTCCTCTGGCCTCGGAATTTAAAGACAACCTGCGCGAGGAAGTTAAACCCTTGGCCATGCTGAAAGCCATATCCCTGGGTAAGAGCGCGGCTAGCCGTCGTGAATCTGGCCGAACCATCTTCCTCTCTGGAAACGCACGCGAGTCGCGAAATACCGTGGGGCTCTCGAGCCTTCATTAACAAAGGGTTACCTTATAGGATATTCCATCTATTTACGACAGTCACGAACGGTCAGATCGTTAGTCTCGCGAGATTCTTTTCGGATACCGTTGCTTCGGAGAAACTTTCGCGCACAGCCTTTTGGGTAGACTAGAGTACGAGTAGTAAGGCAGAGCCAGCACGTGTGCATCGAGCGATCCATAGAAAAATCATCGCCACTGACGATGCAGCAGCCGGCGGTGCGCTGATGCCGCTGCATCACTTTCAGGTAGAAACTGCATTGCCAGATAGTTGGACACGTGTGCACTTGACAGGCTTCACCGACTTCTGCCCGCCAGAAATTCTCATCTGTTATTATACTCGATTCCGTCGACCGGAATAATCGACCAGTCCGCCCAGCAGGATTAATACTGAAATTAATGGGAATCCGGAGCGATATCAGCTGTTCATTAATTATTCATTGGTCGCTCGGTAATCCGACGAATTTCAGTTTCACGTTGACAGACGATCAAACCGGAGGGGCCAACCGTCGGATGATCCCTTTCGAATCATCGATGCACCAGTAAGCAGACTTATAGCCTCTCATTTCCGGATTTGAAGAAACGTTCGTGGTCAGCGGAGCTATACTTTGTCAAAATAATAAGTACTCGGCATAATCCTGAAAACACGATCACCAGGCAACCGATGATCCCGTTCTCATGTCCTGTTGCTCGCCTTTCCTTTCGTGGAAATGCACACGTACGATTATATGGGATGCACTTGCACTGCTTGCCTAGTTGTTTTCACTGATTTTTCCACTGATTTTTTTTCCATCTCAAGCTCGGCCTACCGCTGCGCCGGACTGTATTATCGGATATGGCGATAATCTGTGCTATCTGAACACATCGATAGCACGCAATTACTCTAACCTTCCTACATCCCATTTTGTTTTCTTGTTCTTCTTACGATCATTTCATTTCCACGCCCTGGGACTAGTAATCGCCAGGGGTGAGCGACTTCTAAGTACAACTTTTATTACATTTACTTTGCGAAAGCTTAGAGTCGCATCAAGTTATTTCGGAATCAGTCCTAAGCAAACATATGAAGCGATCGGTTGAACGTTGTTGGTGGTTGGCGTGCACCCTGGAGGTTCAGGGTGGAGGCGATCCCAATCGTATCCTCGGGTCGCAGCCCGAGCTCTCTGCCATCTTTCTACGTTCTTTTATTACGTATTTCAATCGAGTTGTAGGTCAATTGACGATAATCACAAGCGCGCGGGGCGGAGTTGAAGCGGGGAAGGCTGCGAGGTGGATCGGAGGGTTGGAAATGTAACGAGCACCGAGGAAAAGAAAGAGAAGAGAGTGAGGTGAACGTGGCTGGTTGGGTGGCAGCGGGGTGGTGCGGGCCCTCGGCCGAAGGGGAAAGGATGAAGGGCAAAGGAGAAGATGACGGAGGGCAGAGGGTTGTAATGAGAGGGTAGCGGAGTGCCGATAAATCCAGCGGGTCCCAGCATTTGTAAATTACAGCCTGCCAATACTGATCCTCGGTAAATAAATGAGCCTGCCCCCACGCATGCATAGTGCCGCGTCCGTGATCGGCCTCCCTCAGAGCAATACCGGCCAGATCGCGCAGTGGCGGCCCGCCGATCGGGTTAAACCAACAGGAAGGCGGTATCAGCAGCGCCTCTAGGGTCACTCCGATAATCCACTTCGCAAAGAATTACCACTCGCGCGCCCAGACACCGAGGCTGTCGAGATCCGAGCGCTTTGAAACTGCATATTTTCACCAGGAACAACTCAGATGTAGTGCAGAGCCTTTACTTTCAGTTGGAATGCGCAGAGGTAGGTAGTCTTCAGGGATAATGAGTGTTTCTCGAATCCCACGCAACGTCCGACTACCCAACGTGTAGAGAGTTGATTAAATCGGTGAAGGAATAAAGCCGGGGAATTAAAGAGAAGGGGGTGAGAAGAGTCGATCGCGTTCTACGGGGGTATCTGGAGGCGAAGCGAGAGTCCATCTGGTCGCCGGGTTTCATTCCGCTCATCAATAGTCGACAGAAAAACAGCTACGTGCCTCGGCTTTTCCACGAACAGACTTCCCTCCACCACTCTTTCTTTCTTTTTGCTCCCTCTCGCGGCAACTAGTCGCCGCTTGCAAAATTAATAAGGGATCTGGCGTAACGACCGCGGTAATTGGTCCTTTATTAGCGCATATCGCGGGGTAACGAAAGGCGCGCCGGCGTGGCATTCCAATAAGCGATGTGACTGCAAGGAACATGCGTTCTCTCTCCCTCACTCGCTCGTTCGCTCTCTCTCTCTCTCTCTCTCTCTCTCTCTCTCTCTCTCTCTCTCTCTCTCTCTCTCTCTCTCTCTCTCCCTCTGTCTCTCTCTCCCTCTAAAGTCAGGGATCCCGCAGCAAGGCACGTCGAAAGGGCCTGTAACGCGTAAATAAGATTCGGTGTGCTACAATCGTCGACACGACCGTGCGCCGCCGCTCGCTCGCGAAATTAAAACGATCAGGGAACGCAGTCATCGATAATGCATTGGTGTCATATTGCACCCGCTCAGAAATGCGATTGCACTCTACTTCTCCGAGCACTTTAATTACGTTAAATAAGCCCACCCGATCCCCCGCTTGCTCCAACGATGCTCTCTCTCCTTTCAAGCGACCTCTGTATCGAACTTCACCAGTATATTATCCATGATCATGTTTCGTATAGCCAACATTAACGTTTAACTGCTGACGTGTCTATCTAATTATTATATCTCTTTTATTTCGAGTTTTTCTTCTCCTCTGCTATATTGTAATACTAACATCAAATCAGTCTAATGTTAAGATAATTGTTACTGTTGAGTATACAATTCTTGTTGGCATTGTCATATTGTAAGTTGGTCTTTTCTACTATCAATTGCAGTTCAAGGTACATGTTTCATGTACATACGAATCACCAATATGCATAGCCTGTAAAACATTATCGGAGCAACGATAACGCGGTTACGTGCACTTACGAGAAGCGAGAATGGAAATCAGTCAAGCGGTAATAACGCGGGCCAATAATCAGTAACAATCCATTTCCCCGCGGCGGCGCGCAACACCACCTTGTGGTACACCTTGCTCGCTTGTGCAACCAGTCTGCTACTAGCATTGTTGTCTCGTATTCGTCATGGATCATTATCGCATTCGTGCTCCTAACATTTCCATATTTACTGACCAGGGAGAAAGAGAGACAGAGACAGAGAAAGAAGGGGAGAGAGAGAGAGAGAGAGAGAGAGAGAGAGAGAGAGAGAGAGAGAGAGAGAGAGAGAAAGAGGGGAAAAGATCGAATACCGGTCGCTGTCCAAAACGTTCTGATCTATGGTGGCCGTAAAACTGTGCGGGTTCTTTTAATCGGCATCGTGGAGAACGGGCCGCAATTTGTCCCGCGGGGTATCACTTTACTCATTACAGCGAACCATGCGACAAACGCGATCATTGAAACTGTCAGTACTGATATGAGCAGGGTTTCCTGAGCGGCGCGGCCCACAGTGAAGCACGAAGGAGCATGTCATTACGGACAATTATCGAATGCGAATAATAGCGGTGCTCCGTAATCATCGCAATGACGGGAATGCTGGGTTTGAAAGAGGAGGAGCGCGAAAGAGCAAGGCCCCTTTGCGTGGAGCCAAGGAAAAGAATGACTGCGGGGAATGCGCCTCTGGATCATGTTCGACAATACGTGCTCACGCACGCGTCTTACCTTGTTCGACGCGCTGGTCGGCGTGTGTGCACGGGCCTTTAACGAGCGGCGGAGAAAAAAATTGGGCACTTTTCGTTTACCAAGTCTTAGCCGGTTCGCGAGGTCGTTAATTTTCGGCTGCCTGCCGGTAGGATACGTCTCTCGCCCACCAACCATTCTCTCAACTCTTGGGATTACCTTAGGCTGTGACCTCTCATCCGATATCGGCCCTTCGAGATCACTAGACTCACGAAAATCCTCAAGGCGAGTACACGCGAGGAATCGGCCGTTCCCACCAGAACCGTAAACTCTTAACGAATTCTAATAGATTCACTTGGACAGTGCTTGAGATAGGAATTAATCTGGCTTCTCGCAAGGATTTCTTTTTATGATCCTACCCAAGCGATATACATAGAGAAACGTCTTTCAAGAGAGTGCTCGAGACCCTTCACGGGTGACATTAAATTGCTTTATTGACCTGCCGCGTTTCGTTGAGATGAAATGGACCAAGAGATACTTGTGGGAGGGGAGCATCATTAACGAGTAATAGACCCATTCGCGACAGACCGTTAAAGGTGATTAAGATGTTTCAATGCAGAACTTACGTAACGCTAGGTCGACCGTAAATCAGACGACAGAGCGTCAAAAAGCCCGATGGTGTACACTTGGAATCCCATAGTTGGATCTGTTAATTTTCGTGTGACCATCGATGGAACACGTCTCACGTCGGCGAAGACCTTGGCTGCGAACGCGATTGCGACGTCGTCGCCTTGGCTGAGCCGGCTCGAATGCTCGATCCATCCTGAAATTCTGATATCCCCGGCCAAATCGGACGCGCCAACTTTCTCGACTAAAAGGCTCGTTAGCCGCGAAAGTCGGACCACCGCGCGAAATCACGTTACATCGTGATTGCTCAAACTTAAACGCGGCGAAAGTTCGTGACTCCTCTCTTGCTCGTTGTGCGGAGAGCGAGGGGGAGGAGAAAGCAGATAGGAGAGACGGAAGCGGGGGAGCAGGGCCCAAAGGGCGTCGTATTTTTATTATCGGAATCAACGTGTATTTTCGTGGATCGCATTGGGCAAGCGGTGCTCGCCAAGAGGAACGTGCTGGCGTTGAGATTCTAGTCTACCTTGGCTTCTCCTCCTGTGCCGCAATCGCTCCGAGCGTAGTACGCATCCCAGAGGAGGCCGTGGAGTTATCGTAATCGTTAACGAGACTGCTGTCAGCGTGGTAAGATACCCGGGGGTCCCTCACCATTAACCTTCCGCTAACAAAGGCATTGCCACGTTCTTCGCTCCCGGCGCGCACCGACCCGCTCCCTTCCTTATTTATATGCATAACTCAGAAAAGGTGTAATGAAAATTTCACGGTCAACTCGATTATAGACGATCGCCGCGTGCCTGCTGCTCTCTCTTTCTCTCTTTCTTTCTCTCTCTATCTATCTATCTATCTATCTATCTCTCTCTCTCTCCCTCGTACTCTCTGCACCATCTATTCTCGCCTCAGCAGCTTCTATCCTTCGTCACTTGGCTCTCACCTGGGATTCGTCTCTCTAACTTGCTCGCATACCCATCTATAACACTCTCGAATAATTCCGTCCACTCTCTCCCCATCTGATTCTCTCGCTCGCTCTTCTGGTAATAATGGTTCGTTCTCATCGGAAAGCAGTTCTCTTCGAATCCTCGTCCCGTTTTTTAAATCTCCAACCAAGCATACACCGCTGATCTCCTTTCTCATTGGGAGGAGACAGAATGAGTGGTGCAGCCTTGTGCTTGCTCGCGGAAAACGACTTCTCCTCAACTGGAAGGTTCGAGTAGGGCGATAAATTTTTCCAGGACGATTATCGATGCCCGTCGATTATCCGCGTAGCTCGCTCGCTTTCGTTGGATAATAAAGTTTACGGTAACGACGGTTGACGAGGTTATTCGTTGAGAGAGGAGATCGAGAAAGGCGGTAACAAGCCGGGTTCCGGCGGCTCCGGATGATTTTCATACCTCGTACACGCCGATCATTTGGGTGCCCGGACTGGCCGGGGCAGGTTTTGCGGTGCGCGCGAATGAAATTTACGAGGTGATTAGCGCGGTGATTGCGACGAGCCGCGGCTTATTATTAATTACAAGAGACAAGCGGCGACTGTTTGCGAAATGCCGCCACTCTCCTAGAAGCAATTTTTCGCCTGGCGCGCACAGACAGATCGGATCGACTTCCACAGAGTGGACCCTTCGGAACCAGTCGAAAAGAGTCACTCGACAGTCCCGAAATTCCGTGTCGAAGCGACTGTAAACCTTGCTGACGCAACCACCAATTGAGAGAATAGGAATGGCACGTTGACAGAGTGAGGATGAAGAGCGGTGATATACAGTGACGAACCAGCCGCGTCGACTAACGGAGTTAACAGGTTTTGTAATGGAGCCCGCGTCACGTCGTCCAAACTATTCGGTAATGGAGCGAAGCGAGAGCGATCTGTCTGATTTTCGCCCGCCTCATTTGTGAAGAACGATTCTACATTGACAGCGGCCACGACAAAATATTTCCCAATACTCGTTTCGCTTCTTTTTCGAGGCGCTCGAGATCCGCTTCTAATCTTCGCAATGCTAAACACTAGCAAGAGTCGAGACTAAAGCAGAGGGGATGGATTTTTGTCTGGAGCGAGTAAGTCGGCATGAAGGAGCGTGCAGGAGTCTTCCGCGTACACAGCCGACACTGGTTTATGTGTCTTCCGCAGTGGCTTCTAATTGCGCGGCTTCTCCCATTGTTGGCGGGCGTGCGACGGCAGTAAACTGCAAGTTAAAAAGGCCGCTCTCCCGCTCGGCGGAACACGTTGCGGCCTCGTACTATCTCGAGTCGGACGTGGGACAGCGGGACTAGCAGGTGATCATCGTGGGCACCGGGCCGCGAGTCGTGATTTCGTACTCCTCTGGAAACAATAAACAACTGTGCAGCATCCAGGCCGCACGCTCACGAGGAAATGCTGGCAACTCGGCAGGCGCTCGCTCGCGCGCGCGCGCGCGCGCCAGCGAGCGAGCGAGTGAAAGTGCACCGCGCGCGATCATCCTAGATATCTTCCCATCCTGGAGCTCCTCGGCGAGCATCTCTTCTCCTCGCTCCTCTCCTCTCCTAGCGAGATTACACTTAACGCCGTGATCGCTCACTGATCTTTTACCCTAGGATTTGGAAATTTTGAGTCGCAATAATTAGAGGCTGCAACCGCGCGCTTAATTACGCGGAGCGAGCAAGCCACCCGCGCTGGCCGCTCTAAAGCCGTGCGAAAGAACAAAGGCCACGAAACACGTGGGTGGCTCAGGTATGTCGATTTTTCACGATTGACATCGCCACTCTCTCACTCTCTTTCTCCTACTCTGGAAGTTAGTCGGAGGCCAGACCTCATGCGGTCGCCTTTTCCTACCTCTGCAACACTCTTGCCGCTCTCGCGATTCTTGCGCCGAGAGTGTGTGAAACCCGTAATTCCGACGAGCGGCGCTAAATGATGATTGACTTCACTTGACCCGCTCGTTCAATTCTACCAGGTTGCTTGTACATGCAAACGTACAGGAGCGCGGCGTTGGGAGTGTTCCACCGAAAGTTAGTGATTTTTGGATTCACTCGAATCGAGCGAATCGAACGGAGTGCTGGGCAGCAAATACGAGGACTCTCGGGCACTCTGCATACACGAGCGGGGCTCGCCGAGCTCGCCGCCGAGTATGTGTACCGCGAACTGTGCTCGTCGATGCTAATCTCAGCCGACAATTACCCTCCTGGAATGACACGTACACGTACGCGGAGCGCGCGGCTCCGGCGAGCACTCGGGTCGTTTGCTTTGTCTGGCGGGCTTTTACCGCGCCGCGGCGGCCTCGCGTGAATTGGGTAATCGATTTAGGAGGCGACGCGTTCATTAAGGCGAATTAGCGCCACCACCGACACCGATAATGATAACTCGAGCGGCCACCGCTGGCTATTCTCATATCGTATTCGCCCGGCGAGAGCGAGGAGAGAGCGAGAGAGAGAGAGAGAGAGAGAGAGAGAGAGAGAGAGAGAGAGAGAGAGAGAGAGAGAGAGAGAGAGAGAAGAGAAGAGAGGAAAAAGGAGAAAGGTAACGTTAGTTCTTGCCGAAGGGACAGTTGCCGGCACAGCAGTGAGAGGGTTCACAAATTTTTCGCTTCGCCCCTTTGCAATCGTCGGACAACAGAATCTCAGGTATCTCGAGTGGCCTGTCAAAGATGCATTCCCGATTCATAAGTTATGCGGTTACAGGACCGGTGAATTATCGAGGGACATCAGTCTTCATCGGAGCGGTAAAGCGGTGATCGGAATCCGGTAGTTTCGTACTCCATTGTGCGCCCCGGCAATCCAGACGCGGTTTGATTGATTTTCCTGCTCGCGCCTAATGAGCACCGCTCATCCGGCTGGTGTGTGGGTACAGCAGGAAAAGGAGGAAATCCAAGGAGAGTGCCAGGCTACGTGAGGCCTGATTGCGTAACTCCTCGACGCGTGACGCCGGTGTCTCCAGCGCCGATGCTCTCTGTCATCGCGTGCCTCGCTGTCCCGGAGCTCAGGCACACGTGTGTCTTTCTGGAGCTATATACAGGGTGCCACGATCATTCCACGTGCGGCCGAGATGCAATTTGAGATCGGCGGTAACCCTGGAGGATTACGATTTCATTCATGGCCAAAGCCGCTTTGCAATCGGCTCCGATTAAACACCGATAGACAAAGACAAAGAGAAGGTGAAAGAGAAGGAGAGAGAACATTTCAACTGAAGGGAACGTCTGTAAAGTCAGTGGATACCTCTCATTCTCAGCTCATCAAAGGGGCGCACGAGCAGGATGTTGGCTATGCGCGAGGTATCCGCGAAAGATCATTCCCATTTTACGGTGTATTATCCAGTGAGAAGTGTGGAGGCCTTGGCCGTTGGACTAGCCGCTCGGGGCCCGAGGCGAGCTAAGTGCAGCGCCCGTAATACAAATCAGGGCCGGGGCGTGCGAAGTGCACGCTTAACACGCTTCCCGGTGCGTGTAGGCCTGTCAGTAACATTAGAAGCCGAGCGATTAACTCCCTGGGACACTTGATATTCCGAAACACCCTGTACATATCGAGTCGGGGGTTCGGTAGTTGATTAGATTTAAAGGAATGCCCCGTCACCTGCGCTGTTGAAAGGGGACTAGGCCCATGCTCACCGTGGTGGGGGGAGACAGCGGGGCCGCCTGTGGTGGGGATAGCGGGCCCCGGAGTCAAGCAAGGGGTGGGGTGGGGGGAGGAGGGGGAGGAAGAGGGGGCAAAGGGGAGGGGTGGGCGAGGAGGGAGTGAGCGAGGGTAGGGTGGAGAGGAGTGGGGAGCGATCGTGAGCAACTAAGGGGCCCGAGCATGAAGCACCAGCGATCACTGACCGCTTTCGCCGATCCCTGCCGCCAGCTAGCCACCTTTCAGCGGTGCAGCCATCCTCCTTCTTAAGGTCCATTCACATCGCGTCGCTAATCAAAGCCGACAACCCCCTGAAAAAGAAGCAGCGCGGCTACCCGATTCCCGAGAAATCATGGGAATTCACTTTCCGTGTAGTTGCAGCCAACTGGGACCGAGGACCGTTTATGGAGGCGTTCGCGGAGTCTAGCAGTGCTAACACGGGCGGGAAAAAAGATTGTACATAAATAATAAAGGCTGACGTATAGGGTCGTGCTCAGGAAGAGAAACTTGGTGTTTGGTACTGAGGATAGTTGTTCGATAGATGGCCGAAGGTCGGAGGGAGGGCAGTGCGCGAAGGTGTCGGGGAACGCTTTCGTAACAAGGATTTCCCATTACAGATTTGTTCGTTATCTGCGCACGGATAGGAACTGAACGGGTTCTCCCGACTGTTTAAGGCGCTGCAAAAAGCTTGTAGGCCGGACTTGCGAGGATAGTCCGTAGGAGCGTGCAACTTTTCCCCGGGAGGAACACGGGAATTCCGTATAACGAGGAGGAATTGTGAGAAATAACCCGCGGCGATCGGGCCACTTAGCAGGTTGCAGCATCCCTGTGTGTAGCGTGGATCGTGATATATGCTTAATTCACGAAACACAGAACAGCCAGGGAATAATGTTACCGGCGCACGTGTGGATTATCGAAATCCTGCCTATCGGTAATTATGAAGCCGAACGGTAAGCGCGTCGGCTTGGTAAAATATTGTGGCGATTTAAGCCGGCGGCCTCGCTAAAGATGTCGTAATAAGGATCAATGAGCACGAACGATACGACGTGCGATCGCAGAATGCTTCTACCACCTCACGTCTTCCTGCTAAGCTATAATTATAAATTATTCGCACTTCCTCTTGCAATTGCACGGAAATGCACCTGCTGGGATTTCCCAGAGCTGTGAATGGAAACCCGGTAAGTTTCCTGCAGGTCGATAATGGCATTAGAATTAGGTCCGATCGTCAGCCGAGATAACGTACGAGCCGGCCTGGTGACATTTTCTCTCGGTTTTGTGTGAATAGGGATGTCGCCCTCATTTGAATTTCGATGAGTAGATCAGGCCTGAATAATGACGTACTCGAGTGGGCCTGTTGGCAACGGGGCCCCTTAGTTTGGGCAGGTAAAGGTAACAAATCACTTTTCAACGATCCCGGGCGGAACTACCGGGCACTGTTTTCTGAAAGGAGGCGGACTTCTCTGTGGGGAACCACTTGACGTGTCCTCTCACACAGAATCCCTGACACAATGCGGCCGACCGTTTTACACTGAATGGAGCAAGAATGCGCGAATCCCAAACAGGCCGTAAAGCTAATAATGACGCAGCGGAAAATGTGTATGAAAGGAAAGTATTTCACCTGCTACTTTTCAGAGCAGCGCACACACCGAGGCATTCATAGCATGAAATACGCTTCTGCGCTCGCACTTGCCGCATCGAGCCGCCGCGCCGCGCCGCGCCGCAGCGAATACATTTCTTCGATTTTGCATTAAATCGGTGCATTCAACAGTACTTACGTACAAATTCCATCGCGAATCACTGTGACACCGGTGCTTCGCTCGATCCGCATAGAATTTAAATACCTGAATTGAAAAAGCATGGAAAAAGCATGAGCAAGTTTTCTTTGAGGCGTTCGAGAAGGATAGCGATGGTAGGTATGCAAAAGGAGCGTGCTTCATCGATGGATGGAGCGGTGTACCGAAAAATCGGTGCAGTAAAAAGTACTTTGTAAGTAGTACGGGAAGCGGCTGCGGCTACGGCGGCGGCGGTGGCGAGCGGAATGCGAATGGGAACGGGATTCGCACAAAGGCATTGAGCAAACATTCTTTTTCGAGGTTTCATTCTTCGTGACAGAATCGTAGAAACGATGTGAGAACACATGACGGTGAGGCAAGGTTTCACGGACGGATCGAACGGCAATACGGCCGAAGACTAGAGAGAAAAAGGCGAGGGAAGAGCGAGCGAACAAGGGAGAGCCGGGGAACACGTGATGCGGGGCGAAGGGGGGAGTAGTGGTAGGCGAGGGGTTAGAGGGAGGCGAGCAAGAAGGGAGAGGCAGCGTACGCGAGAAAGAAGAGGAGCGACAAGGAAATAAGAACGTAGTGGATGGAGGCTGCAGATGCTGAGGAGCCACTGGAAGGGCCCGGAGAGTGTACCTGTCTTGTTTTTATAGGCTTGCCAGAACGTCGGAGCCCCGAGTACGGAGGACGACGACGACGAGAAGAAGGTGTAAAGGGAGGGGGAAGGAAGGACGCAGGAGACGGGAAGCGCGGTGTGAGCGGCAGGGAGTAGCCGGGGGTGGGTGGAGAGACGGGGGCAGCGTGCCAGCTTGGGCCTTACAACTTGCCAACCAGTCCTCGGAGAACCGTGGGTCTTACCAGAGTCGTATGTACGTGTATTAACCGCGCCGCGCAGTTCTCGTCGAGTCGCCAAGACCTTTTACCTGTTTTTTTCTTAATCATTCGAGCCCAATAATTCTCGAGCCGACCGATCGCGCCTGTAAATTGGACAGCGGACGAAAAACTCGTGACTAACTACTGGCGTCCATGATGAAACCACCAGGATTATAAAGAAGGCAGAAGAAGAGATTGGAGAAGGAGTTGGACCGATGCGCCAAGTGTAGAGAGCGAGAGAGAGAGAGAGAGAGAGAGAGAGAGAGAGAGAGAGAGAGAGAGAGAGAGAGAGAGAGAGAGAGAGAGAGAGAGAGAGAGAAAGAGAGAAAGAGAGCGCGAGAGAGAGAGATATATATATAAGGAGGCAGATATAGGAAGAAGAGTGGATAAAGGCTGGGTGATGGGTGATGCCCGGAAGATCGAGGGGCCCGAGATTTAAAAAAGGATCGATGCAGCTTCCGCGGTGGGATGCATCGTTGCTGAAGGGACAGGAGAGAGGGTCCAGGATTTGATGGGACTTTGAGCACGGAGCGGAAAAATGCGGGGCAGTCCTGCCTTCTTCGCCATATTACTGGGCACGATATTTGGTGTCCTCGGAGCCTCTCTGAGCAAGGCGCTGAGGTACAAGGCGCCGGACGAGTGCAAGTGGGTCACCACCGGTGATACCGAGGACGACGTCTCGCTGGTCTGCCGCTTGAGGACCATCAACAGCGAGCTGGAGAACACGAACTTCAGCGTAATACAACCGCAGCATACTGTGCGCCTTCGACTGGAATGCAGCGACGCGCTCTTTTATCAGAGCTCGCTGAGCGCCGGGAGCTTCAGGCCCCTGGTCGAGCTACGCGAGCTCGTCATAGAATATTGCAAGATCGGCAATCTCTCGGACGATGCTTTCAAGGGGCTGAAAGAGCTGCGTAATCTGACTGTTAGAACCCATAACACCGACTGGTCGGCGATGGCGTTGGATGTATCCGCCGGTGCCTTCACCAACGAGCTCCGGCAACTCGAGAAGCTCGACCTCGGCGAGAACAACATGTGGAGTATACCGGAGGGCGCGCTCTGCCCCCTCGTCAATCTGGAGGTCCTGAACCTGACGAGAAATCGACTGCGGGAGGTCACGGGTTTCCGCTTCAACGCCGCCAGCAGATGCCTATCGAGCCTGAAGGAGTTAGATTTGAGCAACAACAGCATCGAATCACTGCCGAGCGCGGCGTTCTCGGGTCTCACGCGATTGCACAGCCTCGACTTACGGTGCAACGCCATCAGTTTCATGGCGGACCGGGCATTCGAGGGCCTGAACACGCTGGCCATCTTGAGGTTGGCCGATAATCGTCTGACCAGCCTACCGCCTGAACTTTTCAGTGACGCAAGGAACATCCAGGAGATCCATCTGAGGAATAATAGCTTGAACGTGCTCCCACCGGGTTTATTTAGTGAGCTCACGCAGTTACTTGTGCTCGATCTATCGCATAACGAGTTAACCGCCGAGTGGGTGAACGCCGCGACCTTTAGTGGTTTGGTACGTTTAGTGGTGCTAGATCTTTCGAGCAATCGCATCGGCAGGCTCGATCCGACAGTCTTTCGCGATTTGTACAGCCTCCAGATCCTCCGGCTGCAGGAGAACCTGCTGGAGAGCCTGCCGGAGAACACGTTCTCCGCCCTTTACAACCTGCATACGTTACTGCTCAGTGATAATCTTCTGACTGTTATTGACGCGACCACGCTCAGTGGACTTTACGTATTGAATCTTCTCTCTCTGGACAATAACCGGCTGCACACGATACATCCGAGTTCCCTGAGAAACGCCTCGTCCCTCCAGGAATTTCATCTGAACCGTAATCAGCTGAAATCGGTGCCGGACGCCCTGAAAGCCACTCCCCTCCTACGAACTCTCGACCTCGGTGAGAACCTCATCTCGGAGATACCGAGCGGTACCTTCGACCACGTGGCCCAGCTTTACGGGCTTCGATTAACCGAAAATCATATTGGCAATCTGACGAAGGGCGTCTTCGATCGTATCAGGGAGCTGAAGATCCTGAATCTCGCGATGAATCGCATACAGTACATCGAACCCGGTACCTTCGACGAGAACCTGAATTTGCAGGCGATTCGGCTCGATGGTAATCAGCTAACGGATATCGGCGGCCTCTTCACCAACCTCCCCAATCTCGTCTGGCTGAATGTCAGTGATAACAAGCTCAAGTGGTTCGACTACGCCATGATACCCACCGGGCTCCAGTGGCTCGACATACATTCCAACGAAATACGAGAGCTCGGTAATTACTTTGAGATCGAGACTCAGCTGCAGTTAAGTACATTTGACGCCAGCGAGAACAAGCTCACGGAGATCACTGGTAACGCGATACCGATGAGCGTCGAGCTCCTATTCCTTAATGACAACCTGATCTCCAAGGTTCAGAGCTATTCCTTCTTCAAGAAGCCGAACCTAACACGCGTCGATCTAAAGGGAAACCAGATACGCAATTTGGAGCCTTACGCCCTCCGCATAAGCGCCGTTCCGCCGGAGAAACCGCTACCAGAATTCTACATAGGTGACAACCAATACCTCTGCGACTGCACCATGGAGTGGCTCCAGAGGGTTAATCGCCAGAATCAGACGCGCGTCCAACCACGCGTTATGGACCTCGAAAGTATCTATTGCAAGCTCCTCTACGACCGTGAGCACGCTTTCGTACCTCTGGTCGAGGCATCCCATTCTCAGTTCCTCTGCAAATACGACACCCACTGCTTCGCCCTTTGTCACTGTTGCGACTTCGATGCGTGCGACTGTGAGATGACTTGTCCGGCCAACTGCACCTGCTACCACGACCAGTCCTGGTCGGCTAATGTCGTCGATTGCTCCAATGGTGGTCACGTCAGCAAACTTCCCGACCAGATACCCATGGATGCGACCAGGCTCTACTTAGACGGGAACGATCTACGCCTCGTCTCCAGCCACGCATTCATCGGCCGCAAGAAGCTCAGGGTCTTATTTCTCAATTCCTCCAACATCGAGATCGTGCAGAACCGCTCGTTCAACGGGCTGCGTGACCTGGAGGATCTGCATCTTCAGGACAACAGGATACGAGAGCTGCGGGGACACGAGTTCGAGGGCCTCGACACGCTCAAGCAGCTCTACCTTCAACGCAATCGACTGACAACCATCGGCAACGAGACCTTCTCCTCTCTGCGTTCGTTACGTCTTCTCCACCTGGAGAATAATCGGTTGACGACCCTGGCGGTCTGGGCGATGCCGGAGTCCATCGAACTCAGCCTCGCCGGCAATCCGTGGACGTGTGAGTGCGATTACCTGCAGAGTTACCGGGAGTGGATTCGCGACACCAAAGTCAAGCTATCGGACACTGGCTCGATACGTTGCGTTTACAATGTGTCGGAGTTCGAAGCATTCGGTGACGAAGTCTTCGTCGACGATGAGTTCGGCTTCTCCCTCGGCGGCGGTGACCGCGACAACGAGAGTATCTGCACCGGTGCGATTAACCTCGACAGCGATATGCATCGCAACTATACCAAGACCATCATCGAGAAACAGATCCTTCAGGATTACCTGCCACTGCTAGTCGCAACTCTCGTCAGCTCCCTCCTCGTCATGCTCCTCTGCATGCTCGCCTTCGTATTCCGGCAGGAGTTGCGCGTCTGGTTTCATTCGAGGTTCGGAGTGCGGATATTCTACCGGGGTCACGAGGTCGACCGCGACGACCGGGACAAACTCTTCGATGCTTTCGTTAGCTACAGCTCCAAGGATGAAGCATTCGTCGCCGAGGAACTAGCACCAGTTCTCGAGATGGGCAACCCTTCCTACAAACTCTGCCTTCACTACCGTGACTTTCCTGTCGGTAGCTTCATCACCGACACAATCGTCCAGGCAGTCGAATCCTCACGACGAACAATCATGGTGCTCTCCGAGAACTTCATCAAGTCCGAATGGTGTCGTTTCGATTTCAAATCCGCGCACCACCAGGTCCTGCGCGATCGCAGGCGCAGGCTGATACTGGTTCTGGTCGGCGATGTTCACCAGCGGGATCTTGATCCTGACATACGACTCTATCTCAAGACAAACACCTACTTGCAATGGGGTGACAAACTCTTCTGGGAGAAGCTGCGCTTCGCCTTACCAGATGTCCCCAACAATCAGAGAGCTACGCAGCAACGGACGAGGCAACCGCCGCCCGTCCGACGGCAGCACAACAACAGGACCTCCAACGGATCGCGTACTGTCTCCGTCCACATATAAACTCCAGCTTGCTCTAATCGACAATCATCATCCGGAAGACTGGACCTCCTTTCCACTGGGATAATCCTCGGTGCAAAAGGAGGATGAACCAACTACTACTATCTATCAGGGGCGCAGTGCATTCTAACCGGTGCAATACGGCAATCGACGCTGGAAGTGTAAATAACTCGCGATTTCCACATAGTATATATAATTAATAAATGTGCCCGGCACGCTAAAAGTGTGATGTACATAGACACAAGTGCAGAAGGAATTGGGGAGTGAGTAGTGGAGTGTGCGCGCGCGCGTGTGTGTGTGTGCATGTGTGTATGTGTGTGTGTGTGTGTGTCTTGCGTGCGGCGGGATTAGCCGCGGGGAATAGTCACGTCGGAGAGAAGGTGACTCTCCTCGCTTGGCGGAAGTAAAAGGCTGGGGAGACAGGCTGGAGGAGCGGCTTAACGGTGTTTTCTGTACATTGGATCAGTGAGTTGGTAGATAGTTAAAAGAAAAGAGAAGCGAGTCCTTGTAAATATGCTGTCACCCGTACTAGGACTGCGCTGCTGCTGCTGCTGCTGCTGTTGCTGCTGCTGCTGTGCGGATCTCTCTCCTCGGCGGGAGTGAAGTCGATGCTGTTCGCCGGGGGTTAACAGTGCGTGAAAGGAGATCTCCCGTGGAAACGGCTGATTCCCGCATAGTCCGAGGTTGTAGCCGAGCGCAGGGACGCGGACGGTACATTTGTACGCGGGTGTGTGGTGTTCCATGTATGTACGTGTGTCTCTTCTCTACTCGTGCGAGAGAGAGAGAGAGAGAGAGAGAGAGAGAGAGAGAGAGAGAAAACGAGAGAATGGGAGGTAGAGAGGCGGCCTGTACGGGAAAAACGCAACATCGTCGAACAATGCACGGACTTCGAGGAATCGAGCGGCGCTCGATGCACGCGCCCTGCCCGTTACACATATCTGTAGCCGATCGTTCATTACCGCCGAGTGTGCCTATTGTCGCCGGCTTAATTCATGACTCGCCGTTCCTTATAAATCATTTAGCCGATTGATAAATAAAACATGAGCTTCATGTGGGAGAGAAAGATGGAGGGTGGACAAGCAGAACGAAGCAGAGACTGTCCACGCGGCAGCCGGAAGATAGAACAGACTGACGGGTACCTCGGAGTGCGTGCAACTATCGAAGAGAATTTCTCGTTTTGCGGGTTCTTATCTGCCTGGGCAGGTTCTCGCCGCGCGACGCCTCAGCACCGCATTGCATATCCCGGCGGCCAGCGGCTGCCGAACTGACAGTGATACCACTTCCTAATGATAACATTAATAGTTTGTATAGTTAATTGTAATGGGAGGCCGACGGAACGCGACGTCTGTGTGTCTCATCCAGGTAGATGATGCGCGCGAGCTTACGTGTCAGTGATAAGCGCGATTTTAAGTGCGGTGATAGAGAGAGGGCGCCGTTGAAAGTCTGTAAAGTATTATTTTAGCGCGTGCGTACTTGGTCCTTTTATTTATTTCGTAACTAGACGAGCTCGGGAGTCTACTCTGCGCGATCCGAGTTGCGCGAGCGCGCGCACTCGAATCATCACGGTACGCCAATCGCATTCGACGCCGGTGTGGATTAACGAACGACAGGAATCCATGGAAGAGAGTAAAGTTGTCCTGTGCGAGTCTCGCAACTTGAATTCGATGCTCATTGTCGCCGGTTAAACTGCAGTGGTATTAATCAAAGGAATATAGTCGGTGTAATTAGGTGGCGACTCGCACCATCAAGAATATCGATGAAGATTCCTCATCCGCTCGCCCGCTCACGAGAAAATCGAGCGGACTAGTTCTTACGCCCCCGCATTCGCAATTAGCACCGGAGACTTTAATTGCGAGCGTCGAATTCAAGATGCGCATCACGCAAGGAGACTAAAGTACCGCTATAAATATTGTTTATTTTTCTCTCCCCCGAAGAAGAGTATAATGTACAAACGCGAAGCAGCAACTCCCCCTTTAGCTTTCCTCGCAAACGACTCTCTTGTTTCGCAAAACCCTATTCGACTGGCGAGAAAGATATAATTAGAATAAAAAGGTATGACTGAATAATAAAATGCTCTATTTTTATGTTTTTAAGTGACGTGCTATAGTTATTCCAACATTCTCTCACCCCATCCCTCCTTTGACTCTTGACAGAAGCGAGAAACGTAAGATGAACATCGGGATTCCTCGGCAAGCAGCAGTTGTTCGCTCGAGAGTACAGCCTTGAGAGGTATTTGCTGGCAATTAAGGGAAGTTCGATACCGAGACAACGGAGTTACAAACGAGAGACGCGAAGGCGCTTCGAAAAAGCGTCCCCATTACCATACAGACGTTGTTCTAGCCGGGCGCTTTTTGCCCGACGAGAATTTCGGCACGAGACAATGCCTTATGCTAATGGAGTCACGTTCGTTTACACTGTCATCACGTTTCGTTACCGTTACATCGCCGGAATAAGTAATGCCCGGCCTCGTGGTAATAGAAATCAGATAGTTCGCCTCTGCCTCGGAGGAGCGCTGCTCCGCGCTATCGCCGCTGGTACAGCCTTATTAAAGACCTGATTTATTTGAGGCGAACTTCTAATTGAACGTAGATCAATTTAGCCCAACTCAAAATTGAGATAGCGAATAAATAGCTTTGCAAATTCACGCCACGAACATCGAGTGCGATGGAAGCGTGACCGTAGAGATGAGCACTCACGATAGAGCAAAGTTAATTGGAGCGCTCGCGAGACGTAGCCGAAAATTCCTAAGATTAATACAGTGCACGAACTCCCGGCATGCACACACGCTCTTAGAACACGCGCGCTTGCAGCCGGAACTTTCTTAACTGCCCCGAGTAAAAGCAGAGAACTTCGGGAGTTGGCGATTGTCAGAACTGAATTAGATATCCCACTCAGCAGTTCCGGGGCTGCCGCTGGAGCGTTCTAGTCGTTCCGTTAAACTCCGAAATTCCTGAAATTTACTATTACCAGTGCTCAGTGACCATATTCCGGCTGGAGAAGGTGGTGCTGTGAAAATGGGGAAAAGCCGAGGTCGGCTAACCGCAACTGGCAAAAGATTGGCAGTCAAGAGAATCGGTCGGTTGCGTTATGAGATCGCTGGGATTGGCTGTAATCAGCGTGTAATCAGTACAAGCCGCTACAGTCGTACAACGTTGCGTGTACACTCCAGTAATCGATGTTGCCAGCCAACAACGCAGTCGGCAACTATTCCATTGGATGCATTATGAATAACGCAAATATCACGGTAATGGTGTCACGGAGCGGTATATGCGATAACGATTACGCGAATTATGGAATAAGTGAGTCCCACCCTACATGTGCACTCTCTGCCGGCACGCCGGTTGCATTTTGTGGTTTGCTTAATGGCATTCGGAGTCTCCGGTTGCATTGTGCTGCGCACTAGCCAGGCCAGCCGCGCGCTCTCTCGCCGTTTCAGCAATAATAATTGTAATTACAGCTAAGGTTTCACGGAGACTCCTACATACAGTGTGCTCTCGAACAAGATAGGATTCAACACAATAAATTATTTCAGGTATGTACACCTGCGCGCTAGCCATCCTATCGGCGCGCGTATGCATGTACGCGCGGCCTTCACAAGGTTGAACGGACTACGAACCACTTCTAATAAGTGGGTTCGGGAGAAAGAGAGATTTTATACGGATTCTAAGCCCATTCCTCTTTCGAACGCGTACCTTCGCTTTCCAGGGAGGTGGACAGTAAAGATAGAGCGAATAGAGCATTCAAATCAATATTTTAAGAGTTACTCCCTTATTACAAGGAGTATATTTCTGTCGCAGTAAACCCTGGGGGCAGGAATTCGATTGAGGAATGAGCAATTTGTTGAGGCTTTTCCTAGCGGTAAGGCCTGCAGCCCTTTTTCGAATTGGTATCTTATCAATCTTACGTGCGTTCTCTCCCGGCTAACCATAAAAATGATGGTACTCGTTTCACTCGGGTAGAGTCGAGCTCGTTGTGGTAACGAGAATCCGAGTTGCGAAGCTGCTCAACAGCGAGAGTGGCTCTCCGCGGTGCCTTCACCAATGGCGATCCTGTTCTGCCGCTTTTGTAATTAACTAGTCCTTAACAACATATCACGAATAAAACAGTCCTCGCATCGCTTAAGCTGTACCGCTGAAAGCTCCCGGGGCCGGGGCGGGCTCGCGCCCGTCAACCAGTCCAGTCGGGCGCAGTATAATTTAGTCGAGAGCGGAAAAATCGCGGATACTACAACCTGCCGGTACAACGAAGCGAACCCCGTTCACCGGCAAAAATCGAGAAATTATGCGGACAAATCGATATGAGCGCTCGATCCAAATGGAGCACCGTCCACTAGTCGGCGCGCCCCGTCTCGACTTGCCTTACCCTAGAACATCGTGCGTGCACCAAAGAAAATCCCAGACACGCCATCCCTCTCAAACAAAACAAGCACTAACAATCGCCAATTACACGAGCGATACCGTACCACTATTAAAACAACTCGACAGAGTTTATCAAGCTCGGAACCAATTCACGGGATCAACCTGAGCGATGCCCGAGCGAACTTTACGAGGCCGCGACACACGAAATGCAAGGAGCAGTGTAATGCTCATAAAGCTAACAAGCCGTATGCTGCAATTATAATGAAGGAAAGGAACTCGCGAGTGCCAAGTGCGGAGAGCGAGGAGGCGGCCGTCTAAGGATACACGGTATAAGTACACAAAGAGAGAGAGAGAGAGAGAGGCCAAGTCGAGTTAGCAGAGACGAAAGGATAAGGCATAATGTCCGTGCATAAAGGTAAAAGATCGCCTCGTAGGAAACAATGAATTAGAGGCGATAAAGCGAGCCAACGAGCAAAGGTGTACGCGAGCTCGCGTGCGCGAGCGCGTCAACAGGAAGGGGTGGATCAGAAGTGAAGTGGTATGAAAAAGTGATGGCACGTAGTCTCTTCTATGCGATGCTTTCTTTTGACGAAGACGGTCAGCTCTTGTCGACTGGCAAACTCGTTCGCGCAGTAAGTAGTTAAGATGCCCAGGGAATGCAGCATGAACAAGCAGCCCGCATCGCTAGTAGCGCAGAGAGAAGAGCGAGACTCTCCTTCGAAGAGGCGACTGGCTGGCTCTCGATGCTTTATGCAGTATAACGGAATTTCTGTTTGCACTATCTTGCCAGCAAGCGAGGAGCGAGCGAGAGGGCGGCGCAACGGCACACGCTACTTCGTCTTGCAGAGGGCGAGAGCTGCTCGTTCGTGCCATGTTAGGAAGAGAGCAGCCGATTGTGATTCGTCGCTCAGATTGAGACCAATGAGCGGAAGGCATCGTTAGGGCCCCGAACTCCTTTGCATCCAGCCATTCAAACGATACCTTTTGCTCGTGCGAGCTCAGCCACGAGATGCGCCAGCGGAATTCGTAGTAGCTTTTGTGACGATGTTAATTGAATGGCTAGCTGGACACCGTACGACGGAGTTCGCTTTCGCGGAAACCGAAGCCTGTCAGCTTCCTTTCCGAGAGACTGTTACTACCGGACGTCTATGAAATCGGCCCCCTTGGTGTGAGAACTCGCTCTAGCAAAAACGGATCAACCTGGCAGCAGTGCAGCTTGGCGAACACACTTGCACAGAATCTGCTATATGGAGCAGTTAGTCGAGGAAGCATGAAAATTAACATTCGCTTTTCACAGTGATTTCAGGCTTATCGAGGCGAGCCGAGAAGCAGCACTCGCGCAGAGAAGGTGCCGGCATATAAAATGGCATTACGCCGCCACGCCGAGGATAAAGCTCGGTGCCGCGCGCCTCGGTAGAGATGATTTAAAGCTTGAAGGCCTCTTTAAGCTATCTCACACTTCCGTTACATAATAATTACATTAAATCTGTTATTTGCCATCGTGCGAGCTGGCGGGCGAAAGACCCGATAACATTACTGCCTTTCCTAACGGTACGTCGATCGGCATCGAAAATCAATTTGCTCGGGGAGGTATTCATAAAATCCGTATCTTCAATTACCAGCGGCATTGGCACGTGAACTTTAGTACTGGTCGGGCGCGCGCGCGCGCGCGCGCGCAAGTTGTACGCGTGTTGCTGTTGCTGGCCACGTAGTTTAGTTATCGCGATTGAGAATTTAGTGTCCGGCTGGCATTGTCTCGCGCAGCGAATGCATATTTCACACTGTGCACTATCCCTTGCACTGGCCGCTGCCGCCGACGCCGCCGACGCCACCGCCACCGTCGTCGTCGTGTAGTCGAGCTGCGGCTTGCTGATTATGCTGGAGTCGTATTCTCCGTTACACCGCAATACCCCCTTCGCATATACATACAACGTCGCAATGTGCATCGCGCACTGCTACACAGCTAACATCATAATAACTCGCGGAAATCATTTCGAGACTTGCCGAGGGAAGTTTAAAATGACGCGCGCGGGATTCCCTTTCCTCTTTGCGGCATCGTGCGACAGAAAATCTTTGCAATACTCGTGGTGGTAAAGGAGAAGCGAGAAGAGAGAGAAGTTTTCAAGTAATGTATTATTGGTGGGTTCGAGCTCAAAGCAAACGGGTGTTGGTGAAAGTGAGAAAGTAGAGTAGTGGGCTCGGGAAAGGCGAGATCTATGATCGGACTTGGATAGGGCTGTTGCATAAGTGAACCGCTTTATTTGAGACGCGTAGCTCTCCTGCCACTCATAACGACCAGCTAGAGACGAAGAAGCCTGACCTATAAGAGAGACCGGGAGAAGGCCGCGCGTCCGCAGGAATACCTGGGCATTGCACAAGAGAGTTCGCCAGAAGAGAGTGCGGCAACTAAATCGGGTTTTAACGAGGCGAGATAAATGTCTGATAATTCGATTTATTAACGGAGCGAACGCAGACTCCGCTCTCCCTCGCACGCTCGCCCGCTGAACAAACATTATTACCTTTGACGGAGGTGGATCTGCCTGTCGGTGGGAGACTGACACAAGCGGAAGAGGGATTCCGAACGCGAACAGCGGACGGGGCTCGATCGATTACAAAGCACTTTCGCGGAACATTGAATCGGATCCAGCCCTCCTCGGGTTCGAGAGGTCGAAAATACAAGTTGCAGCGACGGTGACTTTAATCAACTCTTTGCAGGCGCAACTCCTCGAACGAGTCCTGGGGCGTGTCGAGCCATTCCGACTCTCTCGTATATGGCTGTAAGCCGGCTCCTCCGAGAGAGAGACTTCGCTCATAATAATACCACGGGACCCTGTTGACACGCCTTGTTGCTGGTTAAAGCAACGGCTAACACACACACACACTGGCTGGGCCACTCGGCCCAACTTTTTCCGCCGCATCCTCATGATCGTTATACACGCGTACCGGCGACGTATGATCTCCCATAAAACCTAAGCAGGCGTGTGCACCCTTTCAATTAATCACACCGAATTATCTGTTAATGGAGCGAACTTGGAGATAAGATAGAGATACGCCACGCTCCCACCAGCAGGCACATTGGACAGCTCCGATTATGAATGCATGGGGCACCGGACAGTAAAGAATAATTGTTTACTGCCAGCTTCCCGTGGACCGCGCGGGTACACGCTAACGGTACATCGCGCAATAAAATGATAGGCCGATCGCACGGTGCATCTGCAGACGCGGTCGCATCTCGATCGCATCTTCTGCAGCAGCACCGCAACTAGATAGCCTGCATGGTTGGAGCGGCGAATCTCTGGCAGTCGCGAAATAAGAGTACTCGGCTCCCAAATACACAGAGAGAAAAGAGCGAAGGGAACATCTGCTGTTAAGAAAAGGGGCGCACAGCTGCGATCGGACTCTCCCCCCGGAAAGGACGAGCTCGAGAGAGGCTGGTCGTCGTGCAGCACGCGCTCCTTCGGTAACAAAAAATTTATGGAAATTTGAGGGAGGACAGTGCGTCCTTATCGGGGGGAATGCGGCGAAATTTATAGAAAGTCGGGTGTACCGGCACTTATGCGGGGTAGGTAGAGCTCGATGTGCACGGGGCAAGCCGGGTTCCGGCTGCATAATTTAAGCTGGCTGCGAACCGAGAATTAAGTTATACAGTGATCGAGATAAGTAGAACTCAGGTCAATGATTAATACACGCGTTTACGGGACGCGCGAGCGCGGGGATTTATCGGCCGACGTTCGTGCGGCCTGGCACCGTAATTCTCGGGCAAGTTCACGGTTACCGAGGACACACGTACACGTATGCCAGCCCGGGAAGGACAGAGCGACTCTTCTGACCCTGGTCGCGCACCTCCGCCACCACGCGTGTATGAGGAACAAATCGGGCCGAGCGACCGATAACCAGCTAAACGGCGCGCCCCGCCGCAAGATCCACGGCCTCGATAGCCTCCGGAAGATACATCACCTCGCCAACTGACAAAGTGCGCGCGAGCGCGCACTCCAAGCCCAGACGTACTATTAAAGCTTTGAACTTACGACTGGAGCAGGTGGAAACCGTTAGCGCGATCATAAGGTGCCAGCTATGGGTTCGGTGCGTCTAATGTTTTCGGGATATTTTAAGTATACCCGTTTGTCAGAGGTAATCGGAGTACTGTAATCTCAAGATCCTCGGGAGTCGGGAGTGTAGGTTGCGGAACGGTAGCAGGAGACGAGCGGGAGCGGGAGAGTGACGATTCAAAGTGGAGAGCCGATTCGGTGCGATCGTGTATGCGCATTCCCGGCGATCCACCGAAAAAGGGTCGGCGGTGCGCAGCGAGGCTTTTCGAAGCGACGCTTTATCTATTAAGTTATCGGCCCTCGAATCTCGGAGGCCCGATGCTTTACGCCATATATGTCATCGAGAGCTAGGATGCTGAATACCGATCGGGTCGATCTCGTAGCCAGTAGCATCGCCGCTCCGAGCGGTTCGACAGAGAGGAACACAATCTCTTTCACGAGTAGGTATTCGTCGTGCATGCTCGCATGCCTCGCTCGGCTGCGAGCTGAAGGAGCGAGGGCACGAAGGGCCCGATGCGCCGCCGTCCCGGCGGTGGGGACGGTTAGCGCCCATCCAGCTTCCAACGGTACGACAAGAAACGTGCTCTCGGTCTTATATGCCCTCCAGTTTTCGTCCCGCTCGAGCATCCCGTCCTCCTCGCTCACCGTACTGGACAGCCGAGTGACTCGACTGGACTCGGCTCAACTGGGCCCGACGAGACTTGACTCGAGTCTCGAGCGAGTCCAGTTGGCTCCGGCCGGACGGGTAGTCCTTCGGAGGACTACTCGCCCAGTCGTGAGTCCAGTCCAGGCCCCGCTGTTGTGCACCTCCTGTCCTTAAGGCCGGTTTACAGCCGCATAATCCCCGATAGTAATTAAACGGGCCCACTTACTGCTAATGCACGCCGACGTGATGTCCTCTTTTCCACAATTCCTGCCCCCGCGCTTTTTTAATTAAGGCCCCCGCGCACTCTCGCCCAAAAATCGCCACTCCGCGCCGAGCTGTAATTAATTGTACAGCCTGGTTGACTGTGTCGTTAGGGCCCACTGCCGCACTACCGCCTCGCGTAACAGAGCATGCGGCCCGTTCGAGGGTAGTATTAATGGCGGATGATCGATCGCTCGAGTAGCTCGGGTTACTGGATGAATCGGCCCAGAGATAATTCTCTACCACAGGCGACCGCTTAATTCCAACACCCGAGTACACTTTTTAGACGCTCCCTATTGTCTCCTGTCAAACGTTCAATCTAACTTATTGCAATTCTTATATTGGAACTCTAAAGCCGGTAATTCGTGGCCGTTTAATAAAAGGGAATACTAAGTTCAATGATAATATTGGTATCGGTAGAAGCGAGGGAGTACCCTGACAGGCAATATCTAGAAACCCAAAGAAGAGATTCAGCGGGTCGCCCAACCGCTTACATAATACCACTCCCATTGCGCGCTTACTCTCTTCCTCCTCGAGCAGCAAAGATACAAGCAATTTAAATAAATGTCAATATCCAATACCAGGGTATAACGCAACCTAGCCGCGTTTCCATTTCCGAAGCCGTGAGCCCCCAATCTCGCGCCTCCCACATTTCCCTCCAACTTTTCTCTCCTCGGGCGCCTTCTGTCTGAAGGGGGCTAATACCATTCACGTACCAATAACCAGAAAGGAGTATATCGCCTCGCCGGTTGCCGCGAGGCAAGCCGGCGGCGGCGTTGCTCGCATTCCAAAGGATGCCAGGAGGGCTCGCCGCCAAGTGGTCTAATACTGTTGGAAGTAACACCATAACACCATAACACAGTGCAATGCTGGGCTGCGATGCGAGCCAGGCAGATAGAGGGGGCGGGGCAGAAGGCATAAAGAGCTGGTGGACCAGAGAGAGGGCGGCATACTCAAAACAAGGTATGTACATACAGTACTCGAGAGGGGTGGCTGCAGACAGGATGGCGAAACGGAAGGGAAGGCAGGGTTACGCCAGGGAAAGAAGAACCCGGTGTATCCGGCATTTGAGGCAAAAGGTGTTGCGTGCAGGTTAACAAGCTAACGACGCCGTGCGAGTGCGATTTTCTTTCCTATCAACCTCAATCTACTTCTCACTCGCGCGCTCTCCCTCAATCTTTCCCGCGTTCTCGCCCTTCCGCGCTCACTCTATCTCTCCCAGGAACGCCACTTTTTCTCACTCTCCTTCTCGTTCGTTCGCTCCCTCTCACTCCTCCCGGCATTCCCCGGCCTCTTTTCTTCTCTCTTTCCTGACTTTGCTGCCTGCACCGTCTTACCCTTTCCCTTCCCTTACGTCACTCTCACTCGTTCGTTCGCTCCTTGGTGTGTGTGCTCTCTCGCGCGCGTATGCCGTTTTAGCCCCGTCGTCGTCGCCCGTCCGCTCGTCCGCTCGTCCGTCCGTCCGTCCGTCCGTCCGTCGCCGCCGCTTGGTTTCCCTCGCCGGCACGCCACGCTGTATGCTGTATGGCCTGGCTGGCTGGCTGACTGGCTGGCTGGCTCTCTGCCTGTATGTATACGGACGGCAAACGGCAAGGCAAGCCAAGCCAAGGCAAGGTAAGGCAAGGCAAGGGAAGGCAGGGCCGCGCCACTGAGCGAGTCTTTTCAGCGTAAAAAGACCGCGGCGACGATGCCATCGCGGCTCCTGTTTTACGGCATGTTGAGCTTGTCAGTGCGAGTATGCTAGATTAACTCGGACTCGTTAGTAGGCCGCATTACCGGCCTGCTCCTGGGGCCCGTCCCCGAGCTTTCTCACAAACGAAGATTGAATTATTCACGACCGCAGCTGCTGCCCCCTTCACCCTCCACCGATACCGCTTGAGCGCATCACCGTCACTCTGCTATAGATCGGTATGGCCGCACGATCGCGAGGATAATCGATCGGTCACAGTATTGCAATGTCGTAACGATGATTTGCGACGACGCGATCGCCTCTACCTTGCTTTTACCCGATTCTGGGAAAGCTACTGTGACTCCTGGCTTTTACCACTGCCAATCTCTCTTTCTCTCTCTCTCTCTCTCTCTCTCTCTCTCTCTCTCTCTCTCTCTCTCTCTTTAACATTACCAAGCTGTTAACCCTCCGCCTCAATGGCACTTCTCGCTAAATCATCCTTCGTTTCTATATTTCACCCGAGTACGTGACCGCCATGCCGACGCGAAGGTGTTTAATGGGATTTTTAGGGTGGCAATGAATTTCAACTGGCCAGGTGTACAGTACGGAATGGAGGAACTGTGTGGCAAGCATCGGGTCGTTATATTAAAAGCACTATCTATCAAGTTCGCGGCTATGTTTCTGGGGCCTGGTTGTAGACTTAAGTGGTGCTTCATGAGACTTAAGAACCAGCGGCGGCTTCTCTCGTCGGTAGAGCCTGCTTCCAAAGGTATTAGAAGTCGGCTTCGGTGAATAAGCGCGAGCGAGTAAGCAAGCGAACGAACGAACGAACGGAACGGCCCAACTGCCCGGGCAATGCATCTTTATGGAACGTGCGAAAGGTTGGCCGAATATCGGGGGCCCGATGTACCAGGCGAGGTCGCTCCTCTCTTGAACCTCATGCGATATGTATCGCTTATGAGTAATCGTTGAGTGCCGAGTGGTCGGATTATGAATGGGTTTCCGTTCACGCGCAGATGTAACTATACATCAGCGCGTTAATTACGCAAATGAAATGTGTATTATACGAATGTCAACAATTCACGGAGCGTATGTGTACGCGCGCGCATCTCTGAGGGGCCTGCGAGGAGGAGGAAGAGAAGGAGGAGGAGAGCGGACGAAGAGGATGCTTCCTCGAACTCCCGAGAATTAAGGTCTTCCTCGCGATCTATCGCGTACACCTCCGAAGCGTACCTTCGCGGACCAGTGACTCGCAGTCTCCCCGTGAGAACGCTTCCCCCCCCCCCCCCCCGGCGCATAGGTAATTAGTGACAAATTGCTGAGAGGGCTACTGTCTCTGGGAAGTGGGTAAGGTCTCTCTCTCTCTCTTCTCCTCCCAATGAAAGAACCCAACGCTGATCTTTCCACACACCCTGCAAATCGGTGACAGTCTCGCACCGGTAGTCGCACGTTCCACTTTGCTAGAAAGGATCACCAAGAGAGCTCACCATAATATCGAGGCGAAGTGAATTCCAAAGCTTTAGGCAGATCGCACATCCTCTCGAGTAGAGGTCCACGGAGAGTACGAAGGTTCGCGCGCTAAAAACTTGCCCAAGCAAAAAGCTTGTTGGCCATTCCGCTGCCAAGGGCTAAGGCGAGCGCGCGCCGGCGAACGAGCGCGAGCAGACTTCGAGATGGGGATGCCCGGATAAAGAAGTTACCTGTGCACCGGGGCCCAGTCTGCTGAGAAGATTGAGCCGGTGAGCACCACTGGCAGCGAACCCGGGGAGAATATGGGCGCCCGATGGTGGGAATACATGTGCACGAGCATGCTGCACGAAAATTCATATCCACCGTGGCAGGCGAGCACAGCGCATAAAGGCACGGCACGACCGTCGAAATATATTTGCGCATACATTTTTCCCCTTCGCGGTTATACAATCCGCGAGACAGAAAGAATGAGAGAGTAACGGGGGGAGAGAGAGAGAGAGAGAGAGAGAGAGAGAGAGAGAGAGAGAGAGAGAGAGAGAGAAAGAGAGAGGAAAGGAATGAGAGGGAGAAGTGAGAGAAGAAGATACTCTCCTCCTCCATGGCCCTCCTCGCCACCCGCACCCCACCGGGGGCTGTATCCACTCGCCTGAATAAAAAAGGGATCGCGGCAACGTGAAATAAACGTACGAGCCTTCAAATACATTATCGAGTGAATTCTTGTTTATGGCTTACGAGAAGGTGGGACAGCGCGGAGATATCATTTGCTTTAGCAATGGCTACTCCCAACGCCGACGAGGCCATCCTCCTCTCCTCTACGTAGCATGGTAAGCGCCACGTCGCATGGACCTCTGGCATCGATGCACACACGTTTCTCCCATAATCAAGAGAAATATTATCGTCCAATGATAAATAAGTAAACACGAGCGACTACCAAGATTTCTCACGTGCTGAAATATAAGCAACGTGGAATGACTCCTGATTAGATCCTCTCTTTCAAGAGAGAGAGAGAGAGAGTCAATCTGGTGGGGGACGAACGCTGCCAGTCCAAGTCCACCACCATCGGTCTCTTTCTCCAAGCCGACATACTTCCTCCTAGTAGTATCGAAGTTGTTACGCTTTAGGCGAATCTATTTCCATCGCTCGTTCTGGGAACTCGATCGAGTAGAGAGAGCCGATGATTTTCGCAAGAGGCAGCAATATCCGGGCGAGCGACGGCTGAAACGCTCTCGATAAGGATCGGCATGAGCTTCTGATCTGTCGTTCAATGTTCGCCTCGCCATACAACTACCTTCTGCTGGGCTCGAGTTGTATGCGAGACGATAATTAATACGTCGTAATATCGGCGCTCGTGTAACTACCTATTTATACTCCGATAGACATGAATGCCGCATTGCCAGTAGGGTGGGGGAAGAGAGGGGTCGCGAGGGGAGGGAAGAGGGGAGGGGGCTCGCGTGCACGATCTCCTGTGGTATTGCCGCTCGTAATTACGAGTAACTATTAATCCTTTAATCTTTCTCTGCTTTCCCTAACGAGTACCTGGCATCCTCTGTAAAGCATCATGGACTGTTTGTCGCATTCAGCTGAAGACGTATTGTCGAATAGTCGATGTGTATGTGTATGTGCCAGAGAAGGAGTAATAATCTCGAATGACGCTTTCCACGCCATCCATGCACCAATGCATACACGCAAAGAGAGGAGCAAGTCAATCGGCGACACTAACTACCAGACAAGTGACTCGTTTACAGATACAGCGGGTGCGGGATGAAAATTCAATTTTCTAATGGACATGATTTATCGGGACTCCGATAGGCCTCTGGTGGTTAGGGATTGGATGAGGAGAGGGGAGGGGAGGGGAGGGGAGGGGAGAGGAGAGGAGAGGAGAGGAGAGGAGAGGAGAGTGGATATGTATGTGTGGATGTATGTAGAGAGGAGGGCTTTCTTGGAAGCAAGCACAGGATGTGGAGCCCGCGGAGCGGGTCGCAGGTGAAGGACGCGGCGATATAAGCGGGCGGTGAACGATGCTCTTAGCATTTCCTTTCACTGACAGCACTATGGTTATCATTTCTCTGGTAAATTACAGTGAATAGCGAAGAAGCGGCGCGCGATGCGCCGCGTAACAGCCTGTTAACACGTCGGCCCCCGCTTTCCGAAGTGGCGGCGACGCCGTCCTGGGTCGACCGGCCGGCCGGCCGGCCGACTCTTCCTTTCTTCGGGCGAGCAGCACACCGAGCGTTTACAAAATGCACACTACTCCTTTAAAACCCCCGCATTGTCTCGCAGCGGCGTACCACCGCAATCAAGATCACCACGAGGTTGTGCCTCGCTGGCTGCCCGAGGTGAGACGGGGTCACGAAAATCCACTGGGTGTCCCACGCACCGGACCCATTTATCAACGTCCGCCACTGAGATGTTCATCCCCCGATTCACCTCTCCGAACTCCTTCCTCCACCAACCGGATGACAAAGCAAAGCTCGCATTCTAAGATCGGCTCGTGTGTCAATGACTGCAGAGGCTTGTGATCATGCTGAGTTTGATCCAATACATGTGTGCTTATGACATTTACGGTTTCGGTACAAGACTCCCACCTATCGATGAGACCGCTCTTGAGAAATGCGAGAAAGTCCTATGATGGACTGTGGCATTGTGTGGAAAATAGATATGATTGCACAAATCAATGCTGGCACATGATCGAAATTAATAACGGCTGCCAGCTTTCGCACGGCGGCGGCTCGCACCTATCCTTGCAATTCTAATTTTAACTTTTACAGCAGACGTACATGGCTGTGTTGGCAGCATCCGGAAGAGAGTGGGGCTCTCATTTTAGAGCGCCAAGTTGAAATATTCAACCAGAGTTGAGAATAAAAAAAGGGGCCAGATGTTGGCGAGGCAGAAAGGGTTAATCCAAGCTACGAGAACTCAGGGAAAGCTGGAGCTTACGCCTTGGAGAGCTTATCCGTCGAACGAAATTTCCGAGTTCTAACTCATTAACAGGGCAAGGACGGGCAGGGCTTCCCTCCCTTTGCTTCTCCAGCGAACCGCGCGATGCTTTCACACGTGACAAAGCAATCCCGCGCGCGCGCACCCACGTGAAAACGCGTCCGGCCACTGCGAGCGGGGCTCGATGCTTCTGGAAAAATTGACCGACGACGACTCGACTCGGCTCGACCCTCGCCACACCACTGATTAACCTTTTCAGTCCCAGCAAGATTCTTATATGTTACCAAATGCAGTTTAACCCTTGAAAATCTCCATTTGAACGTACATTTTTTTCAAGAACTTTAAATGCAATCGTTATTCTCTGCAGTGTAGAAAGTGACAGAATACACGAGACTAAGGAACAGAAAGAGAGAAAGATAGACAGTGGACGATCGTGAGAGAGGAAACACACACTCAGTGTGATTCATGCCATCCTTCTATTTCCCCTTCGTGTTCCTCCCTGCTTTGTACAGAATAAAGATCATTTTAGGAAATTTCTAGCAATGCCAGGATCGAATTAAGAAAGAGGCGAAGTAGAAAATTAATTTTACGATTTAGCTATTATTACTCGAAAGGAAAGTGAGTTACGCACTTCGACATGAGAAAACTGTCGTTTCTCAGATGCATGAAGCGTCCTACGTGACGAGTCTTTCGATTGATACAGCGAGCTTGCTTCCCAGATTTCGAGTCTGGCTCGCACGCGCGTATGTACGCGCCTTTTTTCCTTCAGCTGAAATGTCAGCCACCGCGAGAGGATTGCGCTCCGAACATTCGCATAATGCGATGGAGTACACATCGACATTGTCGACTACTCGCCGATGCGCGCCACGTACCACTGAAATCGAAGTTGCGTTACCTTCGAGCATAATAAATATCCTCTCGCGCGCGCACCACACGAATGCCCGCCTGCTTTTGCGCAATCCTTTTTTGGTCAGGACAGATTGGCCCTGTATCCACTATAATTTGTGGTTCCCAGTGTGGAAGCAGGCTGAAAAGCGCTATTTTTACATGATCGTCGAAGCCCTTAAGTGGCTTGTGTTGGGCGGGAGTTAAAAATGTTGACGAAGCTCGAGCGTTAAAAGTGTTTTTCCACCCTTTGGGACAGAGCAGAGGTTGTGGGGCGTAAAATCGAAAGGGGGTTGTCGATGGTAGTGTCCGCGAGAAAGAAGCAGCGCGCGAGGGGCTCCATAAGTTATCGGGCACGTCGGCGTGGAGTTTGCTATGCACGCTTTCTTGAG
Source organism: Ectemnius lituratus (assembly GCA_910593735.2). Lineage (NCBI taxonomy): Eukaryota > Metazoa > Arthropoda > Insecta > Hymenoptera > Crabronidae > Ectemnius > Ectemnius lituratus. The sequence continues at coordinate 11,270,633 of OU343037.1, read as the reverse complement.
ATAACCTTTCAGGCCGACAATTATTGGTAATATCGATACCGCACGCCCGTCGGCCGAAGAACTCACCTTTCCGTGCTTCGAACTCACGATCCGCTCTCGAGAGGCCCGAGCTCTCCTTGTAAATTACCTTCTTCCCCGTACCTCGATATCTCTCCACCGCCGTTAGAGCCACTCTCTCTCGCTCTCTCTCTCGCTCTTTCTTTCTCTCTCGCTCTCTCCCTTCCTCTTGTCTACCTGTACAGTCCTCCTCTGGCAACTCTCTCTTTCTTTTATAACCCTTTTCCGGAGGTTCTCACCGACGGCGCTGCCACCATTGCCCGCCGCTCGTCCTCGCGCACTTACAATGCAGCGAGCGCGAGCTTAATGAATTTCGATTCGACTGGAAGTGCGCGGTCCCTATGATAATTATGATTTACGGCAGCAGGCTCCCTCGCGGACGCCATGCGATCCCACTCTCCTATCTTCCGGCTACACTCTCCCTCTCCAACCCCCCTCACGCTCTCTCTCTCACTCTCTCTCTCTCACCCTGGCGCGCTACGCCGCTCTATGTGATAATACCGTTGCACTGCAATGTAAGCGGAAAGTGAACCTCAAGCATCTGCACAAGGTGCACTGAACCTGATCTCGTTCGCAACCAGGAGACCAAACAAACCTAATGTCCCTGCCTCTTGTTTGCTCCTCTTTGATTATTAAAGCACTTCTACCGTGGCGCTCGCGGAAGCTGCTGAAATTGCAAATGAGGTATAATAACCAAGGAGAATAAGTCTCGTCGATACGCGGTTTAGTTTGTAGAAGTTGGAGCACGACTTTCTCAATGACAGTGCGGATGCCCCTTATTCAAAGAGGCCATGAAAAGTTCCTAGAAGATCGCAGTGGGTTTGTTGGAATTGCCTTCAAGACTCCCCGTCGATTTATCTTAATTTCAAGTAGTCTACCGGTCGAAATTTATACGCGAGCAGCAGCAGTGGCGACGGGAGAAAGTGAAGGTAGAGTAAGAGCAGGGAGATCTCGACGTGGAGTTTCCGTCTCCCTAAATTCGAACCTCCGTCGAGAAATTTAGTACCGGCGAATCCGTCGCCAAGCTCAGAGACTTAACCACGGGTTTCCTTTCCATGAATCAGACGCTTTTTGCACGGGAATTTTTTGCCCGCGCGCCACGACCGGTAATGACGATGAATCATCTTAGTAGCACGTATATGCGTGAAATTGATTCGATATGCGCTTACCGGCATGCAGACAGCGAAAAGATGATGAACAGATCGGGCAAACTGAGTTCGAAGATCGCATTAATACCTTGTAACAAATAGTGCAGTACTATAGACATTAAATATCCCGGTTTTATAATATGGTACATCGTCGCTATACATAGTAGGTTATACATCCCGTAGAATGTAGCGAGAAAAAGCAGAGGAAATCATAAAGTTCGAGATGTTCGATCGAGCGATATTATTTTCTATTATACCGTTGAAACCGCGATGTCGAATTGGAAAAGTCGACGATCCGCCTGCAGGCCAGTATTTAAAGGGAAGGTTCCTGTAAGGCGAACGCGTATGCCCGCCCGAGTGGAAAATTATTATCATAATGACCGATAGCTCTAGCCGACCATTGAACGGCAATAAGGAAATGCCGATCGGAATGCTTCGATTGAGCCTTCTATTCCCCCCCGCCATTTATCCGCCTCCTTTCGTCCATTACTCCGCGCAAATAGAAGTGCGCATCACTCATAACCATTTGCGATCGAAGCCCGTGACCAGAAACCCCATTGGACGCTCTAAGCTTGAGCGTCGTGCTTAGAATCCGACGAGAGTCTGGCTCGCGCTAATTATTCTCGGGTAAGACGCAATAGGAGATGCCAGTGGTAGTTGGGTGTCAAAAGAAGCATGTTTTATAATGGCGATATCTTGTTCCCTCGAAATGCCAGTGTCTCTACAATAGGTTCGTTAATTGTAACACAATTCGATCGAAGGTAGATTAGAAGCGAGCCAAGTCTCCGGCGGTGGCAGAAGGAAAGCATAGAAAAGGCGGGACCGCAGTTACAGGCAGCGAGAAAGTGCAGTGCGACTGTTTAAAGTTCAAAGGACCATTATACGGAGGCGGAGTTCCGGCTGGCCGGATTTAATAAGACTCTCGCCCGGGAAAAGCCACCGCTTTCCGACGCAAACGAGACGCAAAGACGTATGCAACCTTGGAGGGCGCGTGCCCGGAGACGTTTGACTAACCAGCACCGCTCCCGTTTGCCGCTTTCGCGTCTCTTTATTAAATCACAACCAGCAGAGGACAAACAACGAAACTGGATATTCAGTTGGGAGCATTTCCCCGCCGGCAATACCTTCGCCAGCCGGAAATTAACGCACTCCTCAGCCAAGCGTTTCAGTTGCCAAGCGGGCAAAATTTTGAAAAGGATTTGAATACAGAGAACCAGAAATCATGGAATACTCCCAACATTCGATGATTCCCGAAGCTGAAAGACGAGCCGCAATTATGCGGCACGCAACGTGTTTACTCTCGATGGAACAATTTTCTTGCGGTTAAAAGGAATGGCACGCTTGTCAGAGATAGAATCGTACGTATGAATTTGAATACCGGGCTCGTGCAGAACCTGCTCTCGCTCCTCTAACACGGAATACCTAAATCGATTATGAAATAATGATCGACGGAAAGTCTGATTCTCGAGCACTCCGCTCCTATATCAACTCTAAGGCATCGATCGCTATCTTTGCGAATCCAAGCTTAAATGCTATGCTACCAGTTGCTTGGCTCTTGTTACGCTCTTTTGCGAGCTCCAATTATCATTTCATAGGAGCACTCCTCTCGCAGTCGTTTCACTCTACCGCCAAAGAGCTTCGGCTCCAATTCCTCTGGCAGGAGAAACGCGTCAACCCTTTCAAAATGTTGGCGCTTATTTACTCTGTTGAGTAAATGGCTAAGAAAAACAGCACTCGAGGAAAACATGACACATGCGTTGCCGGAGGGCTCGGAGCCCTCAATTATTCGGAGATGGCGAGAGCCGACATTTTTTCAGCCCGAAGAAATGCCTCGCGTGTCTGTACCAGCGCACGCAGTGCGATTGAAGCGAACATGAAAGTTGTAGGCCACGTACGAAGGAGGAGGATCGACACTCGGGCAGTGCTTGGTGCTCGTGAACATGGGGAGACAAGCACTACGTATCCTCACGGGTCAGCGCCGATATAAGCGAGCGACCTCCCACTTAATCCGGCACCGTATACTTCTATGGGAAATGCTTATGAATTATCTATTATGTAGTACATCATGTCGACGAGTAACGTTTGTACTTTTCTCAGGCGCACCACTGACTAGGCTCCACCTGCATTTTGCGATGGAGACTTTCATGGGGGCCGCTCTCGCGCTAGCGCGAGTGCGGCTCGCCTTCGAACTTCATCGCGGCGGTCACAAAATTGCAGTCACGATCTCTTCGTGCTCGAGGGTAGATTATGACGGTTTATGAGGGTGGCCGAGCAAGTGTACGTCTCCCTGTTCTCCTTCGTGTACTCTCTAACTCATTGTTGAGCAAAGAAAGAACCAGTGGTTTGCGTCTGCTCTCATTGTCCCACCTGGTTTATGATCTTTTCATTGGAGAAACTTAGAAAAATCGGCACATTCGCCTCCTTTTGTAATACTCTCTTTCGGTGATTCCGATTAATACGTTGGCAGTGTAAGGAGATTGTGTGACTCGCCTACGAAGCCGAACTTTCAAATGCCTTGGTATAGCTATCGGAGCTGCTGAGTCACTTGTTCGCCATAAGACCGGCGGCTACGTATTGTGGCGAACGGTTGAGCGGAAAAGTATGCCTGATATCTCGGATCACAACACTTCCATGGGCAATTCAGACGCTCGTATTTTGATGTACCCTGTAGAGGAGAAACGCTACTGCCTTGTGAGACTTCGACACTCGAATGTATCGTTCGCAGAACGATCCTCCCAGCCTATGTTTTAAATCCTCGCGAGGAATACCACGGTGCTGGCAGCAACGCGCTCTTCCCGGTCACAAAATTGTAGTCACGAGCACAGCCAGGCAAAGGGTAGATTACGAAAATGACCGGTCTTGCGTCAATCCCCTCATTTACACGCCGCAAGTTATATGTGTTAAAGCGTAAACTCTCGTCTTCTCACTCGCACCGCGCGAAGAACGAGAGGTCGCGCAATTGCGATTCCTTATTCTCATAATAAATCAATCTCGACTGGCGAGGCAATATTTAGTTTCTTTATTCAATTATCAGATACGTATCTCGGGGATACTTATGGCTGTGGTTTGATTTATGGCGCCCGCTCGCTCACCACCTTATCAATCCGCTTGATAAGTATATCGGGAATAAAACCTCTCACGAACCACCCGTGCGATCACCACTAATCGACACCTCCTAATTATTCAACTATTCAAGAAAATATCTTAACTTCACAAATTTATTACTGTAACTTCAACTTCCCGAACCAGATACTCTTGATAAACTAGGTACAGCAAAAAATAACTGTGGGTCCGGTTCGAAATTCTTGGCGAGGAATTAGTACGGAGCAATTTGTTGTCGCTGTGATAAATCAGGTCGAGCACCGATAGAAAATGAATATTCGTCCAGCTCGGGCCGGCAGTTATGGTTGTTAGGCTCAATTTGAAGATCGTTATCAGCATCCAGGTAGGTGGCAAGTTTCCGGCCGGTACTCTCGCTCCGTATCGGTCGAGGTCCGAACGGAGTAATCAATCGGGGTCCGGCAAGCAACATTCTTAATAACCACGTTCGCAGCAACGAAGTGAGCTTGTCCGCTTGGTAAAAGCAGGATAATAAATAAATATCGGGACAGCATTCGGATATATCTCGGTGAAATCTTTTGTCACCTCGAGCAGGCGTTGGTGGCAGTGGTTGAAGCAAGTTGGAGAAGCCCAAGTGGAAGCCTGCGTAATCTCTCTCTCTCGCTAACAGGAATAATTAGTCGCCAACAAGACACTGGCGAATTATTCGAGCCTCCCGAGGAATGTGAGCACAGGCCGCTTTACCACCTCTCTCATTCCGGCCGGTCGATGTGATGTCGAGGCTTTGTTGCTCGCTCTGCCAGCTAGATCGGCAATCTCAGATTGCCGTATCGAAATGTCTCGCGCACTCTTACCGATGCCACAGCATCGAGCAAACACACTACCAGGCTTCACGCCTTGCAATCCAGCCGCAATCCATTCTCCCTCCGCGAAATATGCAAATATGAAGCACGATCATATAAATCCTGATCGGATCGAGCGTCGATTAACATCGGCCATCGATCGGGACGAGACCCCGTCGGTCGACGCCCGACGCCGCGCGCGTTCCTCCAAATGCCAGATCGCACGCTCCCTCCCTCCCTCCCTTGCCAATCCGAGAGCAACATGAGGAAACATGCTGGCAACAAACAAAGTTGCATTGCCTCGGTCTACAAGGAGCCCTACGATCTCGTCTGTCATAGCACCCGAAGGCTTGTGTGTCTTCCAAGGGTTCCGAATACATTAACACAGCCCTACTAGCTAAAGTTAGCAAGGAAACGGGAAAGAGACAGCGCATATACGCTAGCGGACCGCGCGCAGGATGCTGCGGTAGACGTGCATATGGCGTGTGTACTTGATTCCTTTGGCCGGTAATCCGCGAGGGAACTGGAAATTATATGGTAATGAAGTGCTCCCGGGTGCACTGCTAGAAAGAGCGACAGAGCGAGAGAGAGGGGGATAAGAGTGGGAGAGAGAGAAAGAGAAAGAGAGAGTGGGGGGGGGCGGCTCTGGAAAGACAATGCGATTTCACTCGCTCGCGAATTTAATAGACCGTTGCCGCGGAGAAGCAGCAAGAGGGGCACAGAGTTGGGAGAGTTGGGTGAGTTGGGAGATGAAGAGAAAGAGGGAGTGAGAGAGAGGTAAGTCAGTGGATGCCAGGTACCAGAGAGTATGTTGGAGGCTCGACGGTGCAGCGATGCAGCCGAGAGAGAACCGCAGCTTGAGTGCAGTCTGTGGTATTTGATATCGACATAATCGCTGGGCCCGCGCGGCGCGGAGCGGCGGTGCGCGCTGGTAAATCCGGCTATCTCGCTCGCCGAGAGGGTTTTCCTTTCACGAGAGGGAGATTCCGCGCCCGGAATCGAATGCGAGCCGCACACCACAAGCCTCCATCGGTTCTTGCCGATCCTCTCGGCGGCCGTTCTGCGGCCAGGACCCTCTTCTCCTTACAACCAGCATTGGCCAACCTCGTTCCTATAATGTTTTCGACTCCAAGACGCATCAACGCTTCTTCCAAGTTTATATGAAAATCTCGGTAAGACTCGACGAGCTGGGTAAACGCGAAATCACTCTCGAGAAGTACATTATGCGCTCGGAAGTGCAACGCGGACTTGGAGGAGGCTGAAGGACGAGGTATCGCGACGCCGGATTCCAATTAGTGCTTGTACCATCGCGGCGCCCGCACACCGATCGGCTACTCGCCGGGGAATCTCACTGGGAATGTTCGATTGGGAATAAACGAAGAGTAAGGCTAGTAGAAGGAGCCGGAACCAATAGACACGAAGCACATCCCAAGGAAAAGCGGAGAACCATCGGGCCAGGAAAACTGTGAAGTATACGCGTGTAACACATTGGAACTTACGGCAAAACAAGAACCGGCTGATTACCTTTCCGTGCAAATCTCGGAATAGATAGCAAGTGCGGATGGAACATCTGATAATGACGGATTGATACTGGTTCCAGCGGGAGACGCTGATTACGGCAGGGTACAAATGAGTGGTCGTCGTTGAAAAATCGCTGGCGATCTCAGGTACGTCGAGAGCGCTTCATTTCGAGGCATTAGCGTCTAGGTACATCGAGTACCACTCTCCTGATAAATGCCATGATGGTACGAGCATAAATCTAGAGATGTTTTCGGCCAGGTAGACAAGCGGCGTTAAAATTCTCACAGGAATGACGGTGTCCCTTCGATTCCGAACACTGCTCTCCCAATCGTTTTTCACCGAAAACTAGCCACCGCAGGGAATGTAAGCGACCCATGCAAATTTATAGTTCGCCGGTTAATATGCGTGCTTCCCTTGACCCGCATGCTCCTCGTAGTCCATAAATCCTAAGAGAACGGCTACGGCATACCGAAAGACACTTGGATCCGTGCGAGCGACTCAAAGAAAAGGGGAAGCTACTCTCCGCGGAGCAAGAGAAGCTCTTCCCTATCGGTCCAAAGATACCCGGGCACCCACGCACTCTTTCGTAACAATGGCTGCCTTTGGGAACAAGGATCAATGCGAGTGGATATCGGTGTAAGCCGCGATCCTCTCCATCCCCCCAACTCCCTAAATCGGAAGCTCCCAATACGGGGATACTGAGTTTGACTGCTAAAAGGATTGACTGTTAGTACGCCCGCGGGAACGGCCAGCGGAGCGCGATCTCTAATCTTCTTAGCCTTCTGAGACCTCGCTTTGACCCACGATCGGGGACATCGATTTTCTAATTCTTTTCCAGCAACCCTTCTTCCCCACTCCCTTTCTGTCAGCGTCACCTTGCCTCATGCAACGCCACTTGCCTGGCTCTTCGGAGTACTTTGCCGAGTATTCCGTAAAGTAGCACTCGCAGCCAGAGTGCTGCTTCTCTCCAAAGCCGTTTGATGTTTATGGTCTTTTAAGATAAAAGCAAAATTAGCTGCTACCGACCGACCGCGGCGAGACGCGTCTCGCGTCGCAGCACGTCACTTTTATCGTCGCTGACAAACACTCTTGCAAAGTGAGACATATCTTAGAACGACGCTCGCAGCTCCTCATTATTCTTCCATCCCTGTATCGTATCCTCCCGCCATCCCTTCTAGCGCGCCAGCCATGGAAAATGTACGGCTCGCCGAGTATGCGCGCCGAGGCGCGCGTGCCACGCAATATGGGTTGGCTGGCAGGAAAAATGTGTATACACGTATAACAATTACGTTAAGTCTGCACGTGGAAGTAGGACAAAAGAGCAAGCGAATGTGGAGCGAGGAAGCAGTAGGAGCGGCTATGACGGTGGTAGTGGCTTGCAGCGAGAACGGAGCGTGTGGGAATTTATTACGAGGGGCGGTGCAATAAATTTCGCCTATCTGGCGACTTCGCGGCGAACTTCTCTTCTTTAATTAAAAGCAGGAAGCCTCACAACGAAACGGACTGCTAATTAATCGAACGATTGCCTTTTATCTTATCGACGTATAGAAGAAGCCATTTCCGAGCGATACCGGACTCTAATAAGAAGAGCTGACGAATCTCGGCGGATACGTATGTACGTGGCGCAAGAGAGAGGTAGGAATGGAAGGAGAGAAAGGGAGACAGAGAGGGAGAGAGGACACGCGCGCAAAAAAAGAAGCGAGAGGATGGAAGTACGTGCAAGGAGGAAAGTCGAGAGAGCAATCCATTACCCGAACTGGTCGACCCGCTGGATGCGCTCCGCTCTCTGAATCCCGGAATCCACTCGGCAAGTTCTTCTCTCTGTCATGAATAAAGCCGGGTGGCCGAACTACAAATTTGCGGTGCGTTGCGTATACTTTTGCGCGACAAAACTTACTCTTTATTAGGACACGGACGAGCGACAGTTGTCAGTGGGAGTAGTAGTGGGTGCGAGCCGACGTCGGAGACGCGGAATGCCAACGGTGGCGACGGCGGCCTTGCCATGCTCGTGCGTCGCGTCCCGACCTATGCGTCCCTTTATAATCCACGCACAGTGTGTTTCCGCGTTTTTTCTTTTTATCGTCGAAGCCGGCCCGAAGAATGCATAGTGCGCCCCACCGGCAGCCGTATGGAGCGATGAATGAGGCCGCGGCTGAATAAGGCTACAAGAGAAAAAGTTGGGCAATCCATTAGCCGAGAGCGCGCTCGCGTCTGCTCTCAGGGAAAAAGCTCTCGCACTCGCTTGGCTGGTTGGGCCGAGTCGAAGCAGCAGCGTCAAAGTTCAATCCGCCCTGGCAAAGATGAATATTTTTTCCCTGCTATCCGGCCGTTCACTCCTGCTCTGCGGGCGCGCGCGCGCGCGCGCGTCCCGTGTGTGTCTCGATAATATACGATTACGAAGGAGTCGCCATGAAAGATCGGCGGTCAGCCGAAGGGCGAAGTGGTCGGAGGGAAGGTGTGGGGAGCGTCGCGAAAGTTTGGCAATCCATTACCGGTTCGGGGCCAGTTCGATTCGCCGGACACGCTACCGGTGATTCCGGGAGGTTGCATCATCGGCTTATCCGTACGCGGGGGGGATGCGTAATCCGTGCTTTACGATAGGCCGCTCGCCAAGACTTTTCTCGCACACTAGTCCCGCAGGAGTTTGCACTTATCTTCGAATATGATCTACACTCCCCCGAGCGTTCGAGCCGCAAAGGCCAGCCTTGTAGCAGACTCTCGGCCGGCGGCGAAGAGCCGCAGAAAATCTCGGTAATTTAAAGGTCACTACTGTTGAATTGTTCTTGCGATTTCCTCGGCGTTACACGCTGCCCGGGATTTCCCGATAAATCACCGTCGAGGCAATTGTACTACCGCAATCCACGCTGCCACAGAAGCAAGACACAGCATGTACCAGTGCATTACGTGGTCCGTTACAATGCCAATGGACTAATATTCGAAATATCTCTCTTGCGAAAATGGGAATGCCTCGAATACGATAGTGATCGGTTGTAGTCACTCGCCTTGGATTCTTTTCGACGTCGTTTAAGAGGAAAGCCAGCGGAAGGAGTGGAGAGATATCTATCCCATCAATTAAGAGGTATACACGACGGATCCCACCGATGCAGAGGCTTTATGCTCGCTTGGTTCGAGCCGCGCTTGTTGCCAGCGTGTACCTACCCTCAAGGCTCTCTCTTCCCGAAGGAGATCGCGATGACTGCATTTGTCCTGGTGTGTTCCTCGTGCGGCGAGCGGGCGGACGGGCGCGCGCTCCTTCTCTCTCGCTCTCTCTCTCTATATTTACTCGAGCGCGCGTTGTACATCTGGCGTGTACACGGAAAAGAATCGATGGTAGCGAGAGAGTCGCCGCTCTGATGAAGTGGTTCAATAAAACGTATCAATAAAAACGATGCATAGTCGTGCGAGCAGTGGTGGTTACGGCGGCGACGTAACGGTGGGTGAGAGGGCGGCGGGCAAGCCCGCGCGTCTCCTCTTGTGCTCTGGAGAGAGCGCAAAAGCTCTCGGAGGAAGAAGTGAGGATCGAAAGGAGTCGGGCGAGGAAGGAAGAAGCGTGACCGTAAGAAGGAAAGTTGGGCAATCCATTACCCAGGATGGTGGAGTCAGTGGATGCGGCGGTGGCGGCGGCGGCGGCGGCGGCGGCGGCGGCGGCGGCGGTGGCGGCCGGCCGGCCGGCCAGCATCGAATCCGTGAGTCCACTCTCGAAGTTGCGTCAAGGCTAAATCCGCAGGGGCGGTCCCTTTGTGCCGATGTCCGCGCTTCTGCATACATTCTCGCCCGATAAATATACCCTTTGGCAGTATAATCCAGCTCCACGCGGATTCCACCAGCACCGGTAGCTTCTGAGAACCTGCCTGGAGCTTTGAGAGCGGAGAGTGGAGAGAGCACAGCGAGAATGGCCTCTCTTCCTTCCTTCTCGTTGCTGCTGCCGCCGTTGCCGCCGCCGCCGTCGCCGCAACTACCACTGCTGTACCCGACTTGCTCGATCCTCCCTGGCATTTTACCCTTCCTCCGGCAACCTTTCCTCATATACTTCTTCCTTCGTTATTTATGCCGCTTCCTCCCTCTCGAACGAGCCGCACCGCATCCTCCAACTCCTGCGCGAGATCCTCTTGCACTGCTGCTGCTGCTGCTTCTACTGCTGCTTCTACTGCTGCTACCCTACTCCTGCTTGGTCTCCGCACCGACACTGAACCACCGTCGCGGCAACAGCCTGCCACAACGAGCACGCCGCCCAGGAAATTGTTTCTATTCTGCCGACCGCTCTTCGCGCATTTGCCTGTCGCCCTACAGATTACCTACAAATGGCTCACGCACGCCGTCTACCCTTCTTAATATTTTCCCAATGCTACTGATTCCCTTTAAAGGGCACACGGCAAAGCTCGCAACACTCCTCGCCAAGAGCACTTGGAAAGCCGATACCTAATCCGCTGCTCGACATCGCTGCTCCTTCGATTCTTCGACTAAGATCATTCCCAGAGTAGCATTCTCGCTTGACTTTCTGCCGGTCACGATGCCGACTTAACAATGTTTTTATTTCCCCGGCTAATCGGATAGCAAGCGATTGCATTATTAATGGCATTCCACTCGCTCGAGCGGTGCCACCGTGCTCGCGGATGAATGAAGAGATATACGCTATAGAATCGGGAACGGAGAATTTATGGGGCCATAAAGTTAATGCCCCCATGCGCCGCTCGATTATACTTGTTAGTAAGTAGAGGGCCTGACACTTGCTTTCGTGATTATTCCATGGCGACAAAGGAGGTGGTATACACGCGCCAGCTTGAAACTTGCTCGGCTAGAAAGGGTAAACCCTCTGGTAAGGAGATTTTCTCATCAAACAGCTGTGCAGAGTATCGGCTGCTCGTTGGAAATACGAGCACTAATTAACCCTGCTCGGTCTTCCCATAAGAAATTCAGATCCCCGGATGATTTCGGGGGCAGGCCAACTCTCCACACAGGCTATTTCAGCGTTGGCGTGTACTTCTCGGAGTTAACGGGTTTCCACGAAGCGGAATTGATTCGCGCGGTATATGGGGAAGGGCTAAGGGGGCAGACCGGGCCGCTGCGCGATGATCCTCGGGCGAGTCTCGTTAAATTGGAACAAGCGAAATTCGACGTGGCGCGCAATATAATATGGTATTGTAAAGCAATATCTCGTGAGAGGAAGCGCGACGATGATGATGGTGGTGGTGGTTTTGGTGGTGGTGGTGGTGGTGGTGGTGGTGGTGGTGGTGGTGGTGGTGGTGGTGGTGGTGGCGGCGGTAGTGAGATGGTGGCTGAGTCGAGAGAGCAAACAGGTTTTTCGAGCGGAGGAGCCCCGAAACGCGACGAGGACGTATGCTTTGCAGCGCGTGGTGCAATAAAATTTTTTTAATAGAAAGCCTCACCTGCACCGCGCCCGATTTGTTAGCTTCTTTGTGAGGGGTTCCCAGCAAGCGAGTCACCGTGCTGGGGTAAGAAGGGGGGGGGGGGGGGCGGTGGCGGTGGCGGGGGCGGGGAAAAAGTGGCAGGAGCCTGCAAGAGACACGCTGTGCATCTCGAAGGACAGAAATACGTGGTGTACGAGAGGTGGAGGTGGAGGATGGCTCGCGGGGAAGAGTAAGTATGCGCACGAGGTGGAAAGAAAACGGCGCCATTATGACGTGCGATTGGATTTTGCTGCTTGTTTGGTGCGGGCCTGCGTATCACGTGTCAATACTTTTCCTTTTCGCTCTGTATGCAAATTCGAGCCCCATGGGGGCGCAGGCCCGGCATCAATCAATGGCAGACGGCAGCTGATTAAAAATTGCGCAACACCATGAATTATTAATGCGACAATAAACGTGCAAATTCCCGTACGCACCGCGCGCTCGGTACACTCTCTTTCTGTCTCTTGCTGTGCGCGGTATCCTTTCCCTCAACTTTCAATTGGCCAGCAGCACCACCACCGCCACCGCCACCGCCGCCACCGCCGAGAAAAAGCTCGTTGCGAACAAGCCGTTGAAGACGCGGGCCAACGAAAATGAGATCGGCATTGAATCAAGAGGAGAATTCGGCTGACTTCGCCCGGCGTGGAAACGCCGAGTGCTCGTACATCACGCGCGTAACAGGATAATTATTAGCTCGGCCGACGGGGCTTATGTCAATACGTTATTACAGTTTTATTGCGCCGCTCATTTATCAGGATATTAACTATCCGGGCGAGCGGCAATGAAGAGTTCATGATTAATCATCGAGGAAACGGTCCCGGTTTGACAGAGTTATCTCCATGGAATCTGGCACGCGGGAGAAAAAGGATTTTGCATTGTCGGGCAGGGCAGAGAGGCATAATTCACAGTGAACAATAAGAAGCGAAGGGACTCGTAAAATCGGATGGATACAACGCGGTATGCGCGTCCCCCCGAAATCCTGATCGGTACATCAACCATCTTTCATATAAATCGGGGGAGGCGTAGCGCCGAGGGCCATACTCTCTCCAGCTCCAGCGGCGTTCGCACTACTCACGCGCTCCTCTCGGCCACGGTGCGCACACCGGCGCACACACTGTGAGTGGTGCGCGCTTCCTGGAGTCGCGCTGACACACGGAAAAAAGTCCAGGGAATATTTCGTAAAAGGACGAGCGAGCAGAGCGCGCGGCGGCCGCGCGTCGTCGTATTTTGCGCCGAGCTCCGCTCTGCGGAACCTCCCACACAGGTAGTTATCTCGGTGACTTAATACCAGGTAATGTGCTCTCCAGTTACATCTCAGGCGATCTGGCTGGTTCTCCACTCTTTCTTTCTCTCCCTCTTCCTCCCTCGCTCCTCCTCATTCTACCCTTTCCCTCGTTCTCTCGCTCTCTCGCTCTCGCCTCCCTTGCTTGGCGACCGGCATCCAGCCTGGACCACTGTGATCGGTGATCCGTACACGGGAGAGCGGGCAGAAGCAGCAGCGCCAACGAGGTGGAGACCGGTATGCAGAAGGCGCGGAAGGACACGCCAGGAGGCAAAGGAGGGAAGAAAATTGAAGAATAAGAGGGAAAGAGTCCCCGGGGAAGGTGTTGAAGTCACTCGATCCCCGTTCTCGTAAGCCTACGCGATGCGACAAAGCGATCGGATGCCCTTCTTACCAACGGATAGTTTACTAGCGACGGACCCCTGTCACTGGTCTCTTTCTCTCTTCCTCTCTCCCTCTCTCTCTCTCTCTCTCTCTCTCTCTCTCTCTCTCTCATCACCCTCCTCCTTCTCACTCTCTTTTTCTCTCTGTCCGGGCCCGGTGGGAACAGGAGAGCTTAGAAAAGAAATCGCGATGTAATCTGGAAACTTTCGTTCCGAGAATCGTAACGACTTCTCTTCTTTCTTGGACCTATACTGAATTAATATCGTCCGGCAATAAAGGGACTGGAGGCATTGCCAAGTCGAAAGGACACGGAGACGGGCAATCGCAAGAAGTGGAGAAATATTAAGAATAAGGGAGAAGTGAGCGGAGGTACATCGTAAAAGCGTTTCGCGGCCAATTGATTCGGCTCGTTGAGCAAGTTGGGTCGATGCCGTCGCTGGTAGAAAGAAGAGCGAGGAGCAGGATGGGAAGGGTGAACTGGGTGAATTTCAAATTTCTGACGGTGCAGAAAGTGCTGATAAATTGTTTAAATCGCTCTCCCGGACGGAGTGGCACGTACATTAGCCTAGCGAGCGTTCCTCGCAAGAGAATAGAGCGGCCATGCGAGCCAGAGCACGGGAGAAGACAGCCGGGCGTATAAAGGATAAAGGATAAAGGATAAAGGAGGCGATCGACGCGGCAGCGGTGGTGGCAGCGGCAGGAAGGCGCGCGAGAAATAAAAGGAGAAAGAGTGTCGAAAGGTGTTGAAGTTACTCGATCTCCATTCCCGTAAACCTAGACGATGCGACAAAGCGATCGAAACTTCTCCCCGGGGCCGGTTTATCACCGACGCGGCCTGAAACTGTTCTCCACTTCTCTGGATCGCTGCTCGCTTCGGCTGGCAGGAGTCTCGTTCTGCCGAGCAGGCTATTGGCGCAGATCGCACCTAATAAGAAACGAGTCGTACGAGCGCTCCGTCGATAGGCCAACATGCACCAGCAATACTAGCATTATCGCAATCGGATGATTAGAGCCGCAATTAATTCGCCAATTTTGCACCCTCGGTATGCAAATTACTCAATTGAATCAATTAACAAATAGTAGTTCTCGACGAGCAAAGTGGTCGGGACGATTATGATGTGGGACTAGACCACTGCTATGCCTACATACGTGTTTAACTAACACTCTAAAAGAGACTGTCTCGTTACGTGGAAAGCTTGCTGGAACAACGAAGGCATGCGAGAGACTCGTTCGGTATCGAGGGGAATCGCTTTAACAGAGCGCGTATCTTGGTCGAGTAATCTGCTCAGTTATTAGAAGTTGATGCTTCTTTTTGAAGTAGGTACAGGGCGGTAGCATGTGGATACCGGTGGAATCGTTACAGTAATCTAGCGTATATCTCGACAGAATCTGGACGGGGCGAGTGGGCCCCGTCAGCAACCAGGCAGCACTGCCTGCCACTGACGGCTCACGGGTATTGTGCGGCGCGTTCTCGCGCGCTTTCATCGTGAGAGAGCATCGAAGGGGATCGCACCTAATAAGAATCGAATCGTACGAGCCAGGAAGCAACACGGTATGCACTTTACTTGCACAATTGTGCCCGCTGCTTCGAGTCACCCGTACCTATGTCTCTGCGTATGTGTGTGAGTGTTTGCGCGTCGAGGCAGTTAACCTATCGACAGATAGAGTTTCACTTTGAACGAGCGTAGGATCGCGGCAAACTGTGCGCGCGTTACCACTGACATTATTCCCTGAGGTTTGTTACGTGTTACGTACTGCGCGAACGAGAATTTATGTAAAGTATGCATGGCATGCTGCACTTCGAGGAAAGAGGAAGGAAGGGATAGAAAGAGAGAGAGAGAACCGGCGGAAGAATGTAATTGTAATAACGAGCGAATCATATTTCAAGGAAAAGGAGAGAGGCGGAGGAAGACTGCTCCGCTCAGGATGCTAATCAGGAAATCAAGAAAACCAGCCCACTGATGGCCAGTGCAATTTTTCATGGGTAAGTTCTGGCTTCCCCCCCAAGCAGATTTATCGTACAACGTAATTCTCGGCTGAATTTGAGTGCCATTAGCGGTATTAAGCGTGCACTACTCTCTCGAGGCTTCCGGTTTATTGCCCCTTCAAACCGTCCGAATCCATCAGGCTGATAAACATCGGTTTTTCGGATACTCTTTTGCGGCTGGGGGTTCGACACCACACGTTCGCTTTTATACGGCAAAGCTTACGTATCCACTGGATTTCTATGCTCGATTTAATGGCCCTTCATAAGGCCGACGGTGAGATTTATCTGCGGGGGTTGGGCTTTGCGATTAAAAGGACTCGGTGACCAGGTGTTGATTTGGAAGGATCCCTTGCCATCTGCCATATCAATTGCTTCTCCCCGCAAGATTTACATACTTCCAATCAATAAAGGGACTACGATGGCTGGTCGTAAAAAGGTTCCATCGATTTAACGGTCGCAGAAGGACACGGATAATATTGGCTGTTAATAGGCAAAAGACCGTAATATCTCGTAGCGTAGAATGCAACTTCAGTCGAGTTTGATTATCCGATGGTGTGTCATTACGCGCGACGAGCATGACAAACGTATCCGAAAGGGGGTAATTATTATTGGAGGCAAGTGAAAAGGCAAATAGCCGTTGAAGATGCGTGCGAGTGAGTCGATAGGAAATTTTTTGCGGTCTGAAACTGGGAGATCGTGAAGAGCACATCAGGAAGGGATGCTGAAAGGCGAATAATCGTGGTATGCCGTGTGGCCGAGCATTAACATATAATGGTCACCGTCATTCTTCACTGAGGCACATAGGGCCCCGTTTAATCATTGCCACGGTCGCCTCACCACGTAATCCACCTTTCGGAACGATTGTTGGTCAAGTTTGCCGGGCATTAATTTGAAAAACGCATCACCGCCCGGTCAGCATACATAAGCTTATTAGCCGAAAACACGCGGCATACCCATCACTCGGCGATTACGACGGCGTTAAAGGGAACTTTTGCACTCCGAATTTATACGAGGTAGTTACGGAGAGCATAGCTGCACGGCCGCCCAGCCAGAGGAGTCCTGGAATCCATGGTGTGTGCGACGCAGCAACCTCCCCGTCCGTGCACGGGTGCTATATGATATCGCCCAAGTGCCAATTCGAGTTGCGCGCTCGCCAATTTCATTCGCAGTCCGTGGCCGCGTGGCGCGAGCAAGCGCAGCGGCGTGCTGCTCGCTTCGCTGACACACGAAATTATCTGGCCAAGTTTATTGCGGTGCTTGCCGCCCGGTCGCCCGGCTTCTCTATAAACGAGTGTATGAACACAGCCCGGTCAAACTTGTAATTGGAATCATAGCCCCGATTTCGAGGGAGCACCCTCCCTCTAGCAGCCCCTGAGGAAACATCATTCGCCGCTCGAATATTACCTAGCAAACTCGAGCACAGCTTTGAACGAAACTTTAATTACCAATGAGTTCCGTCTAGATTCTCGAGAACTATCTTTTTCCCATCAAGGGAAAGTAGTAAGTTAAGGATTGAAGAGATGCGAATAACGAAAGCTGGTCGATGAATGACATTGACATATGATGATAATCGACGCGCATATCCCCAGGCGTTTTCCGATAAGGGAAAGTGGTGGCCGCGATTGGCCGAGAGGGGGGAAACTGGTACGAGTGACACTGAGATATCGCGATCGTCCGGGCACATCCTCGGGGATCACGCGGCGAGGACGTCGCGCATAAATAGCCGGAGAGCGGGCGCGGAGCGCCGGGAATGGCCGATGACAGATTGGCAACACGGGTTATACAAAGTGCGCGGGGGAAATAATTCCTCGGCCCGACAACTTCATGACCCCTAAGTTACTTTCTACGACGTTACAGTACATCTATCCGCGACTTAACGCCCCGCCGTCAAGGAAATCCACTATGCTCGAGCCAGCAGCCTCTACCCTGCTCGTCGCCGCCGTTGTCGCCGGGCGAAAATGTACGGGCGACACTGGTGCGTGTGCTGCGTCTGCTTGCATAGCTTTGTTATCAGGCCAACTGCACACCCGCCGACTCCTCGCGGCGTATAAATAAGCACGGGACGATATTACTCAAAACTCGATTAGCCGACGTGGAGAAATGAAGACACTCCGCTGCGGGGCCTCGTTACTATCGCACGCGCCTCTTAACATAGCCCGTGACTGACGCACCCCCATTGCGAGAAACCCACCTTTTTCCACGCTGGCAATTGAGCCGGGCGCCGTTTACCAGACGGCTAAATTGCCGGTGTATGAGTAATTAGCAAGGTTCGCTATGGTCGCCGGGACATTAGTCAATTCCGGGAGGCTCTCTCGAGGCTTCGCGTCTACGTTGCATTCGGCTATATCGTAATCTACTGCCCCATAAACGACCTGATTACGACTGCCACCAGAAGCGGGTACATTTCATCCTGACACATAGTCTTCCACCTGAGCTCGACTCATTACCGAGCTACTTAGCCAATGCTAACCAGTATTTCCAGTACTCCCTCACGTACTACTCCCGATATCATTAGAGACGAGAAAAAAAAGTCAAGTGTAAACAGATCGTTTAAGGAGAAAGCATTCCCAATTAATTCGTTATCGAAGTAGAAAAAGCAAGGGGGGAGTCTTTAACGTTAAGAGATATTGATAGAGAAGAAGAGGGCGGAGGTTGAGGGATCCAAGTTAATCCGTGGTAGGGGACCATTTGTTTTAAGGTGAAGGAATGCCCGGCGCTAAGAAATCGGCGGGTTGACACTTCACGGGCGATAGCTGACGTTAAGAAGAGAAATCACGTGGGTCATGAGGAGGACTGTAGCCCTGATAGACTATATCGACAAGGTACCCTACCGCGTCGCCGACACGCGGGGCACTGTAAATGGTAAAGCCGGCGATGTCGAGGTAGAGGTGTGCTGTACGTGCAGACGGCGTGTGTGCACAGATAGGCCGAAACTGGTCATGGGAAAGGTATCGGTGCGTTAAGGCCAAGACTGGATTCCGCGGGGCGAGGCCGGCTCGTTGGCGGGTAGGAGTGTACAAGGTCTTCGATACCTCGTAAATTACCACTCGGGGCCCCCTCTGCCATCGGGCTCTCGGCTCAACTAATGTTAAGCTGCCTACGTTTTCGTCCTGTCGGTGAAAGACTGCCGTCTCCTCGTTCTCTCATCCTCGTCGTCGTCGACCAACCGAGGTGGAACCAGCCGAAAACACTGCCGACCCTACGACAGCGAGGCGGCGCGGCGCGGCGTCCTCTCGCGCGCCACATCCTATTTTACACTTTTTTCGGGCCGGGCCGGGCCGGGCCGAGCCAGGCCCTCCTCTCGCAAATGAGCGAGCGGACCGAACGATGGGCCGCGTTTATTTCGGATGCCGCGAATGTTCGCCAAGACGAGATTTCCAGCGGTAGCCAATTCCTCTGATCGAGAGCGAAAGGACATTAAGATCCGTATGAGCCTCATCCACTGGCTCCCAATGTTTCCACACTACTTGTCTCGAGATATCCGCGAGGAATGCGACACGCATACTTTCGGAATTGAGCCTCATTACCGCTTGCCGGGAAGTATGATTGGAAATATCGGGGTACCGCGCGCGTGCATTATTACGATTTCACGTTGAAGCAGGTGTGAAAGCCGTCAGGCTGATTATATCTAATTTCACTTCCATATTAGTAGAGAGGGTATTAACGCTAGGTACTATTACGAACGAACGAATTGCGATTGAGAAATGTTAATATTAGTTCTAAGTGCAGCGAGAGCACTAGGAACAAAGAGTTTGCGGCTATCTATGTACTAACGAAGGAGAGACGAGCTACATGCGTGGCGTCTGTGTCTTACTAAATACCGGGGCTTTAAAAGGAGAATCGGTCGGAGAATATTCCGCTCGAGGCGGACAAGGAGAACGACGAATTTCAAAGAGTTCTCTGAAAAACACTGCCAATGTATTCCGAGGCGTTCGTTCTCGGGATGCGCGAATGTTACCGTGTCGAGTAACCCCCCCCCCCAATAAGATTCTCGGTGGAGGAGGCAGGGAACGCTGAGGTGCGCGTGAAGTCAACTTTACGACAATATAATTTTGGTAGCGACACACGAACGACGGTGGAATGCGACGATCGGAGTCAACGAACGGTATAGAAGTCTTCGATACATCGTAAATGGCCGATCCTCGATCCCCTCTGCCATATCCAGCTCTCCATCTCAACCAGTACCTATACGTACATATGCATAATATCGGCCTGCCTACGTTTTCGTCCTCCCAATGAAAGACGGACATTCGAACAACCGAAAACACTGTCGACACCACCACTTCTCCGTCTGCAAGCTGGGATCCCTGTAATTCCCTATTATGCCGCCGTTCGAAAAACTCAAGGAGGAACCGACGTCCATATCAATTACGACTACGCGTAAATTCCAGAATTTTAATACTCGCCAAGTGTCAGATATAAAAATAAACCGACGCCATTCGAGGCGTCTGGTCGAAAGTATCCGAGAAGGACAGGTACTCTGCTTTTCGCAAAGACAGATTTTATTTTTCCCAGTCTCGCCGCTAGATTAGAACCGGTCGGTGAAACAGCGGGAAGGCGATCGTGGCGATGGTCGTTTACCACCGAAATCGAATATGTACATACCCTGGGACCCCTTTCAGTTGGGAGAATGGAGAAATTATTCAAGGAATGGGTACATATGGTAGTCGGGCTCCAAGTTTCAGCCGTATAAGGAGACGATTTGGTCAATGCTCCGGACGGACGCGGAGTGCTCGGAGGAACTTTTTGCTTGCAGTGCTTTCGTTTATGTATAAGTGGCGACCATCGTCCTAGCGGGATTTGTTTGAAATCGAGAAGAAACCGATGGGCCGTAAAGCGTACCGCGGCAGAGAGCCAGTTCAGGGGACTGATTATATCGGAGTTTCGGGCGTAGGGCCCAACTTGAGCAGAGGGCTTCGCGCAAGCGAGAGACGAGGTGCCTACTGTTGTGCTTAATTTAGCGTTAAATTGTTTACATCTCATTAATCGCAAGAAGGAACGGTGGAACTTGCGGCCTGGCCGTCATGATCATCGATGCACGTCAGTCATGCCCTGTGGGCATCGGTTTAATTCCGAACTGACCACCATGGCCACACGGGACCCCATAAGAACCAAGAGCATCTCGCGCGTCTCTTGTTTCAACGGGAACCCCGTGCCAGTGGTAGTGGAATACCCGGCCAAATCCATCCACCATGCACTCCAATGCACTGTCCGAATTGGAGTGGAGCAATACCGAAGCCGCATTCGAGCCGACCGGTTCCCTCATTGTCAGTCCGCTGTGCTTTGCAGTAGCGGCACACGTGCGTATGTTATGCCAATCGCGAGCGATCAACTAATACATGCTCGCCTCGCGACTAACGTTCACCTTCGATGTACTGCTTGTATAGCGATTTCTGAGCGTTTCACTTATCGTATGCCTAACGAACTTCATTTCCCTACCATTAAGATATGGATCCTGGTTGTAGGAGATACGTGTTTTAACTTTCGTGAGTAAGCAATACTTGAAGATTTCAATAACGTTGAAATCCGTGCATACTCTAAACGGTAATTCATGTTACACATTCATGATAATACTGATAAGGTTCAGTACAACGTTGCTGATTTGCGCATTATCTAAATAGTGGTCTTCCATTTTCGTAATGTACATATAAAACAATATGATTGGCCACAATCTCGTATTTTGACCAACTTTCATTTCAATGCCCCTAATAAAAGATTGCATAAAACTCGACTTACCGGTTAGATGACTGCCTGTGAACTCAAAATCATCATCCTGATCCCAGTGCTTCAAACTTAAATTCGATAACGATGTTGCGTTTGCGAATTCCAAGTTAGCGAAGTGCCAGTCCAATATTTGACGATCCTTCGACGATAGATACACATCACTAAAAAAAACGAATTGTAACTTATGAGACAAGATCGATGGATCAGATATATTATAAGCAATATGAAAATTAATTAGCGCATTTACCTAGGTGGGGAAGCCTCTAGTTCTTGCAGTTTTGCTTCGATTTCTTTTTGTTGTTCTGAGAGTTGATCCCATTCCTAATGCGTAGAGAAAACACGGTCATATACATGTCTCAATAGGACTTGCTGAAGATGTTATTAATAAACAAAAATTAGTACCTTACAAGCGTTATGCAGGTCACGTAATTTCGAACGTAAAACAAACTCCTGAGTAATGTCTCGTGTTTGTAATTTACTCTCTGTCATTTCCTTGTACTGTTTATTTAATTCTGCTAAACGATCCATGATCGCAATCATCTACAAATAAAATATATATCACTATAACTGGATACGATTTCAAGTTGAAGGCAACGAAAGAGCAAAGGCTTTCCCAAGTCCACTCACCCTATGTTGATTTGTGATTAACCGTCCTTGTAATGATAATACTGAGCGCAAGTGAGCAACTTGCCGTTGTTTTACACCCTGTTCTTGTAAACGAATTACCCATTCTAATGCCTGGCCCAAAGAAACAGGTCGAGTATTACCGGCCTGACCTCCAGTACCAGTACTTCCAACATAATTAAAATCTAACTGATGCGAGAGGTATGATGTAGCTTCTAACAGGCGATTAAATTCTCTTTCGACCATCTCGTCTTTATCTTTTGGAACCTGTGAAAATGAAGTGTACAGCTTGTAGCGTTTATGTTCTCTTTTCCTGATAATATAAAGGTCAAGTTTTGTTTGTCAAAACCTATTATTTTGTAATAATACCATTGTATTTACCGTTTGACCATCACTCTCATACAGTGGACACTTTTGCCGAATTTTATGTAGTTCCATGTTAATTTGTTTACTGAGTGTTGTTACAGGGTTTCCACCTAAACCTGTAACCACCATGGCTCCAAGATCAGCTATGTATGATGACTTCCTAAATGTGGCAATACGACCTCCCACCCGGTCCCTTGCTTCTAATACAATTACTTCTAAGCCGAATTGCTGCATTTGCTGAGCAGCTGCCAAACCAGCTATACCTGCTCCAATTACAATCACTTTCCCCAATTTTTTTGTAGGTAGGGGCTGAAACAACCAAATAATATTCAACTATCTGAAAAATGTGCCAATAAATTTTCGATGTGAAACATAAAGTTTTTCATACCTTTAGACGTTTAAAAACACCAAAATTGATGAATCCATGTCTCTCCAAAAATGAATGTATTCTTCGTGCAAGTACAGTGTCACTGTTATATGGTGGTTCAATTGCAGGGAGTGCATTCTCAAATATTAGTTGTTGTTTGGGGTTTTCTAGCCACAATTGCAGCTGAAATGAAGCAAAGAACAAATCTGCAAACTCCTGCATGGACTTGTAGAATAAATGAAACAAACAAATGCGGTACATACTAGTCTGTTTCGTATGTGAAGAAACACTTTTTGAGTTTGTGGCGGTCCTCCCGAAACATCAGGAAAGCATGCAGCTTCAGTGGAAGTGAGTTTATCAAATGGAAGCCTACTTTGGAATGCTGCCCCTTCTAATCCATTGAGTAACTCTTTCACTGAAATAAAGTATATCACATTTAGCAACATACTTAATTCTTCACCAATGGAAAAGATATGATCAATTATTAGATTAAATACCATGTGGATCTTCATGATCACTGTCTTGATCATCTTCTTCCTTCATTTCTACCTTTGGAGCAGTTGATGGCGGAACATTTATGCTGGAATCTGTATCTTTTTTTACTTCAGGTACTGTTTTTTTCTCAGGTGTTACTAGGCCAGGTTTAGACTTTTCCGATGTGTCTGATGCATTCTCATCTTCTATTTGGTTATACTTCTCCTCCATCTCTCTATATTCCACCTACATTAATTTAAAATACATATAACTTAGAAAAACCTGTTGTACATATGTATTTGACAAAATGCCTTCGGTACGCCTAGTAGTTCAACATATCACAAAATAACAGGCATCTCAACAGGTGAATTATGATTGAAACTTCAAATTATAAGTTTTGTAAATCAAACCACAATGTTTAGATAAGAAAGAACTTTGGGTATCTGTTGCAAGTGGATAAACAAACAATAAACTACATGTCCAATCACATAACCTTGGGCATTCACTCACCATGTTATTTTTGTTAAATTTGTGGAAATTTCAAACAATAAAGAACCGTCACACTTTACACAATATGAAACAAATGTGCGACTAACAAAATACTTTACAGAATACAAAAATTGTAGTTCATAAAGCATTGGTCTAAACCACTGCAATCTTCTTTTTAATGATTATTTGGAGCATTGGATTAGGTATTAGTTGCTATTACAAGAGAACACACCTTTGCTCGTTTTCTTCGACTCATGTCGCTTGATTTTCTTCACTTATGCACAACAATTTGTATCTTCCACGCAGAAACACACAAGTTTGTTTTGACTCTTCAAACCGGCGGCATATATAACTACGAAACTACTAAAGAAGGGAATCGTAGTGTGCTTCTATTCACCCTGGCGAGTACGACACTAGCGACTTCTACAAGACGACAGCAACGCACGTTGTTTTCATTCAAAAACTTAAGAAGTAAACGACTCTATTCGAAAATAGGATGAAAAGTTCTCGATGTATTTCAAAATAATATACTCTTCTTTGGTTGTATACGTTTAAATGTAATAAACATTATTAATTTTGAAAGATTCAATTATAATCTAATCGCGCCACGATCGTATTTAGCAGGCCCCTCTGTGTTCAAAAATGAAGTTTCCTCGCTCTGTCCTGGGTAACATTGTCGTCTGCAAAAACACAGTCAACATCGCCAGCATACTGTGCGTGTAAATACGCAAATCTATAGTTGCATCATGACAGTGGATAAATCTGCGTAGTTTTTTTAAAATTGTACACAATTCTGCAGTGAAAATATTTGGGATAAATTCTTACAGTTTACAAGAATCATGGCGATCTATGTAAGCACGTAAAGTTTTATCTATGCCCTCAAAGGGAAGTATACCTACGATTCTTTCTTGAAAATAAAGTACTTACTATACATAGAAGTTTAAGTGTAGTTATTAACCCAGTATTTTAAAAGTAAATAAACACTAATTCTCCCTAAATGCCTATGACTCTGTATGTATTCATTCTCCATTTACTTATAGTCTATGAACCATCTCAAGAACACATTCTTAGGATCTAGGAATGTGATCAACAGATCCTTCTTTTATTGGGTACTTGACGTATTCAATAGGTGATGAAACATATGGGATTATAAATATTACATCTTCGCTACAATTAAGTGATCGAATACTCATTGTCAACACCTTTTTAAAGTGTTGACCGAAAACGTATAAAGGAAGTGGGTCCTGATAGAGCATGTGCAGAGTGGCTCTTGATGAATGGGGCTGCTGTAAAATGGAAGGATTGTCCTGAATATTTGAAAGACTATAATTTATTAATAAGAGATAATACTCGAGGCTTTATCGAGGCTGTGGATGCCACTGAGTCAGGGATATATTATTCAGGATTTGGGTATTTTGGTCAGTGCTATATTAGATGATAAAGATTTTTAGTAGTATCACAATACAATAGTGTAACAGAACTTCTATATTCAGGAGGTTGTCAATACCTAAAGGAAATTATTTTGAACAAGTGCGTATATGTCAATGATCGGGCTTTGAAACAAATGCATGTCGTAAAGGATGTTCTGACTTCTCTTGAAATACAAGATAATGTCTATATTACATCTAAAGGTCTTTCTGAATTAAAAGTCTTACAGTACGTACTTAGAAATCTTTAACGCAATGCTACTCATTGGATTATTATAATTTATAATGCAATATTTTAGGAAGCTACAGAAACTGACACTTGCAGACATCAAAAAAGTGAAAGACAAAGCTTCCATACAGAAGGAATTGCAGGAAGCATTGCCTAATTGTAAAGTTGAATTTCATTGAATGATTTTAGTTTTATATGTAACATACTCACTTTTCATAATAAATATCGGCGTCAACTAGATCTTGATCTATTGCACAACAATCCACAAATTACTGTCTCCGAATTTGAAAACATTATTAAGTGTGACGTGCCAGCAGATGGCGTAGTGGGTCGCTTCCACTTACACCTAACTTCAGGCGCTATAGAGATTTCAACTTTGAACAGTTTCAAGCTTCCGTTTCGCGGTATTGCGCGTAACGTAATTGATCTTCGCTCGGAGTTTTCTTTGTGAAGTTTGTGAATATCGATAAATATTAAGCATTATGCCACAAGAACTGCATGTCCTTTGTTGCTACTCGTGCAAAATGTTTCAAGTAAGTACGAGAAAATTGAAATTTATTGTGTAAGAAACGAGTACTTTACGATCGCGATTTCTTGCCTGGTATTACAGGTTGACATTGTCAAGAAGTCAAAGAAATGGCAATGCAAAGTATGTAACGAGAAACAGTCCCTGCAGAGGGTAAGTCTTATTTTATGATCCGTCAATACATTTATTTTTGGACAAATGCATGTGTTGAATTATGTTATTATGAATTGTTTAATACTGCACCAATATGTGTTCTTGTACAATTCGAAATATTCGATCCTACTTCGATCGCAGCAATTCTGATTCTTATTAAACCTTTGGCATATCTAAACAATTGTTGAATGTAATATATTAGTGACTCAATCAAGTGAAAGTAAGAAATCACAACTTAAATTCACTATATTCCACAATAAGCAGAAACTTAAGAAATATACGTAGGAACCGAGCCAGCCTGCAGTGGTCACACCTTGTTTTTTTAGGTGTATTTCCAAGGAACAGGGAAAGATTGTCGTGCATATGTTCAAAGGCTGAATATTATGAGTCATAGTGAACCAGAAACGTTAATGCGTGTTGAGGAAAATACTGATACTCCTGCTAATTATCAGAAGGATTATCAGTCAAACTCACAGTTAAAGAAAGTCAAAAGTAAATGGACCAAATACTTAGATTCCTCTACACAAAGCATAGAGTCTGATGCCACAAATGCAACTACAATTCAAATTTCTGAGTATTCAGACGCTGATGATACTGTAGTTGATAGCATAGTTATTAATAAAAGTCATGGTGAGAATAACTGGAATAGTGATGAAAGCGGTATTGAACATGTTTCAGTAAAATGTGGCAAAGTTTCTAATCCCTCAACTGATTGTCATGATAAATTGAATGTACAATCCCAATACATCACCATAAATGTGGGAATTGAGAAAGGTACATTTGAAGCACCCATAAAAAGCAAAAGTCTCTTTGACAATAATGAGGATATTGATTTCACATTAGACTTTTAATTAAGCCACTTAACATGATATTTCTATACTTTTGTACTTCTTCGAAATCTATAAAATAAATATACATTGTTGTTTCAAGAAGATTTATTTCTTCATATTACATGACTTTAACACATAGATACATCTGCGCAATTTTGCGATCATCTTTCTTTCGAAAAGTAAGTAGGCGAAAGTTTAATACCTGTATATCAGGGAGAAATAAAATGCTAATGGTAGTAGCAAAAGTTTAACGAAACCCCCGAGATCGAGGTTTTATAAATTTTGCGAAGCTGTGAACTGAATCGAATGATACCGAGTCCAAGCTTATAAGAATCAGAGAAATATAAAAAATCCATCAGCATTTTATTCTTCAAGTGGGCACCATTGGAAAACGGCAATTACAACAACAATATCGCATTGTTCACGGGCGGGTAGGGGGGTACTGTATAGAATACACTATGCCATCGATTAATTAACTTCGATTAAATATATACAGTCTTAGATTAGCATTGCGTGTCTTCTAGTAGTCGTTCACGACCTGTTCTGTCTGTGTGGCAACATTCTATTTCAGAGATTGTTCGCGATGATTGTATACGGGCATACGTTTGGCAGTGTGGCTCGAGAATAGTGTATAATCTTGTTCCTGTACTATGTAAAGGCGAGTAGCGGCTTCAGTAAGAACAGATTCGTTTTGAGCGAGTTTTTGGGTTTTCGCGAAGACTCAGTACTCGTGGCAGGAATTGTTCGCTTCACCTTTCTGCATTTTCTCTTCGTTGCGCGTTTCGGTCCGTACTCAGGGACCCTTACCTCGTAACTGGTTCTAGCACGATAAAACTTTTACAAGTATTGCAGCTGTTACGACTATACCTAGAGACTACAGTTACCGCATTACCTGCTTTACAAAGGAGTGCGCTCACTAATCATTAATAATTTAATTCGAAAAATGTATCTAACTTTTATTAGGCAAGGTGGAACTTCTCCCGGTGCCCTTCAATCAGGAAGACCCACCGTGTGAGAGAAAGAGATAGATAGAAAAACAGAGAAAGAGTAAGAGTCGGAGAGTGAATAAATTATTATAAAAAATAGTCGCTATTAAGTAAAAAAGGATAAAACAAGAGAACCCTCATCGACTTTGCTCGTGCTCATTCTAATAACGGAATATAGTATAAACACGAAAATCGCAATTATTTCACGTGAAAAAAGTATCGACGGCGCTGCTAGGCCGTGCACACACGCGCGCGCGCGCCCCCCTGCTGATCTAGTGGAATCGAGAACGTTATCGATTAAATATCACGTTTGTCTCAATTAAATACATACGATAGCTAAATAAATTATAACGTTAAATGCATTGCGAAATTAATATACATCTGTGGCAATGCGTTTACGCATCTGTTGGGAGTGTGTATTTAAAAAAAGGTGTCCCGTGGTATCAGTCTGATGTCTGTGTCGGCGAGAGTTTACTGCGTCCTCGTGGTGTCTCCAATTACTTTGCCAGCTCCTGCTGCGTCTGTTCCAAACACTGTACGAAGTAAACGAAAAAACGTAAATCATCGGAATGCGTGGGTATCGCTACAAGCAAGGCATTAAGACTCTGGCGAACATAGAAATGATAACGAAAGAAACAAAAAGAGTATCATTCACTGTCCAGCAGCGACTTCGCTCTACTTAGGATTATTCTAGTTGAGCGTGTTATATTGGTGGGTGAACTGTAAGGGTAAAAGGGGGCTGACGGCGGTGGATTGGTATTTACAGGTGAAGGACGAACAGTTTAATTAACCACTTACTTTTGCATTTTTTTTCGCCTCTTATTAGACGGGCTACCGAGTTCGCTTTCACGTATAATTTGCAAAGCTGATGGTACAAACATATCCTCTATGAAAATGAACAATATGCAATGAATAAGAGTATGGGAAGGTGACAGCATTTCGTGTATCTTTGACAGAACATACCGAAGGAGTTCGTGTACTTCCGTTTTGAGATGTATCTCTGATGTTGTTGCGCCTGAGGTAGTGCTTCCCTGGCAGTGCCGACGGTGCAGTCTCTTGTACCCTTGCAACCCTTTAAGTGCTCCAATTGATCATGCAGATATGATCTCTCAGCCGGCGTTAACGATGATACTCTATTCCATTGTTCGAATGGATCTAGAAAGGAATCAAAATAGTACTCCTCTGCCATGCAGTTAAACAGTACCAATTTAGTTGGTGCTGTAATGCTACCCACCGATTCTTAAATTATAAAAGGTCACTAAGCCTGTAGTGAATTCGCAGTAGAGGAAGTTATGGGTCGCGTTAATAGTGCGAATGCAGGAATACGTGTTATTGTTCGCGTTCATGCAGAAGCAGAACGGGCCGGCATTCCACAGTGGTGCCGTTCGCCAGTGATCATTGTCGTGCTCGAAGCAGTTCATCTTCTCAGTCAGACATTCCTTCTCGAGCTTTGCCTTCTTGCGAAGCTTCCGCTCTTTCTTCTTCAACCGTTCTTCCTTCAGCCTACGTCTCTCCTCCCGTGCAACCTCCTTGTCGTCCTTCTTGCGGGTGCCAGGCTCGCAGTAACATTTATGCTTCGCCTCCAAAGGACTATTCAACATTGGGGGAAGCCGACCATTGTTACTGGTCGCTGTTATACCTATTATACATTTCATTCTGATTAATTCCCAGAAAAATAATACTAGTCAAATATTTATACTATTAATAACATATTACTCTGTTTGTGTTTCTTGTCGGGAGATTCCAATATAGTTACATCTATTCTGGCAGGTCCAAGAATGCCGGACGTTCTGTTCTTCTGTATCTTCGGCAGCCTTCTCGCCGTGGCAGCGGTTGTTGGCGGCGTCGTTGGAGTCGTCACCATAGTCGTGCCAGTATGCACTGTCCTGTAATAACTACCAGTGGTTCTGAAATCGGTTGGAGTGATCCTTTGTGAGCCAGTCGTCTCGAACGTGCTGGTGGTTTCTGTCATGCCTGTTGAGGCAGTCACTGGACTCGCATCCATTGTTGTCTCTCTATTAAAATGATTGGTAGTCCTCCCACTGTTCGTAGTTTCTCTTGAGAGCGTGGTTTCCCTCATTACGTTGGCAGTCAGAGGCGTTGTGTACCTAGTTTCATAGTAACGCTGCCTCTGACTGGGAACGGTTCTCTCGGTGATGATGGTCGTAGTCGTAGGGGTAGTTTCAATAGTCTCGGCAACATTGACTGTTGGAACTTCGTCGAGAACACTGTTCGAAAACAAAGTATTGTTCTTTCGGTGATGGTGCACCTTCCTACGCCGCTGAGGCTTATCACTATCAGACTCAGTCTTGTTGTTCATCGACTCCTTTAGTTTCTGTCGACGAGGACTCTTGTTCAACCTGGTCGTAGTCGACATGGTGGTTGGATAAGTTTCAGTGGTTGTAAAGACCTCGCGTGTGGATGCATCTGTGAATGTGACGTTGTATCTGCTAAATCTACTTCTCTCAGTGGTCGGTCTTTCAGTCACTTGACTGACTCCTGGAGTGGGAAGTTCAGTGGTTGTGATAGTCGTATTGATGTTAGTGGCATGAGGTTGCTCGTGCTTCTTGTGATGCCGACTTGCATGGCTTTTCGGAGAGTGATGAGACTGCTTTTGAGTATTGTGCGATTCTTCCATATCATCTGCTCCGACTTCGGTATCCGGTAGAAACTGGGGTCTTTTGATCATCAAATGTCTGCGGATCTCCTGAAAGCGATTATCGTTAATCGAATTCGACATTATCATGTTTTATCGACCTTACCTTCAATATTTCCAATTGCATTCTCAAGTTTCTAATCTCGTGCTCAATCTTTCGCCTCGATATCCGCCACTCATTAGGGTCTTGGTAAACTGCTTCCGAGCAGTTGACTCCACCCTTCGGTAACACCGAGCATTTTGCCGGTAAAATTTTCTGCTCTTCCGAAGAGTGGCGGGCTTGGCTTTGCTATTGACGAGAATAAACATTCCATTACTTCGCGGAACGAGATTTGACGCCTATTAATGTCAGGAGTAATTGCACACCTTGAGATCATCGAGTTCCTCCTCTATGCTCTTCATAACATTGGTCACATGTTCCACAGTATCTTTCTTAGGTGTACTTCTACGAATTCTACGGTGCCTCTTAATCACATCTTCGACATCCAAATGGCCGCCAATATGACTCCTCAGAGTCGGATCGAAATCATAAATGGAATATCCCAGTGTATCATCCAAATCCATAAATTCCAGAGTTCCTTCTTCAGGGTGTTCAGCCCAAGTACGATTATAATATCCATGTCTGTGCAACAAATTCTCTATGTTATACACTGTCTACGTCATAATACAACATTTCCCTCTATCTTTTTAATACCTTAGTCGATAATCCGCACGTTCCCTTTTGAAATCTTCGGCAAGCATGTCCAACTCCTGTAGGAAGTCTTCGTCGTCCTCCTCGTCAATACTTCGACGATCCCGGTCGTCATTATCTTCAGGCCCTTCGCCAATTCCACTATCAGGACTATAACCATCCCAGATCTCCCGCTTATCTGAAGGCAATTATTAAATCGATATCTCGCTATAGTCCTGGCAATAGCATTCGATACAGTACCTCGTCCGGTAAAGTGTCTCCGCACATTGCTATAATGGCCAGGCGACCTGCGATCCCTCGCAAAACCAAATCGATGTCCATCATAGTCATTGGAATCCAGTCTCGTATAGACAACGCCGTTGGGGGTAAAACAAGCACATTTCTTCGACACCCTCTGGACGGGTGGCGGCGCCGCATATCTACATTTGTGCCGGCGCCATCGATGACCATCTCTCTCACACCGCCACTTCTGACCGGGCAGACAATCGGCTTGGGCTTCTGGTCGCGAACATTCTATCGCCAATCTTGCGTGCTTCGTGGAGAATGTCCCGTGTAAAGCGTGAACTCTGTTATCAAGATGCAGGTCTGGATCTGAAAGGATCATTGTTTCCATAGGTTTTTTGTATCCTTCCTTCATCCATTCGGCGCGCGTACGTCGCTCGCACACCAATAAAAGTCATTGGAGATTTATTCCAGTAAATGCTTTTTCCAGAATGGAATTCTATGCTTTGTGAATCTGTAGCTTTAATGCTATTGCCTTGGTTAATACCAAGTTAGTGTCGGGGTTTTAATACTGTAGTAGGAAAAAGGCCACCGATCGCATCAGTCACGACACCTCACTTAAAGCTGTGAAGTGGACAGTTATTTATAGAGATCGTTTAAAGCGGTGGCAAGTAAAATGCGCGCGCCATAAAGCAATTTAAACGCGGGGCAATAAACCGGGATTAAAATTCGAATGTTGCGTGATTCCTAGGACCATCCCTCCCCCCGGAGAAAGATTTATGCTCGAAAGGGTTTCCACCCCTTTATCGTGATTATCCAGTCTACAGTACTGGTTAAGTCCTTTTAAAATTAACCATTTATTCCGACTCTATCTTTATTTAAACGCTCTTTACGTCTATATCATTTCCTCCATTTGATCTGGATTATCGAAAGTACTGGAGAATCAAGTAGAACCGCTTCATAATTCATAGTAATGTCACCAACGAAAGAAACCGGTCGATCCTGCTGACCGTACAACTCGCAAAGAGAAAAACGATGAAGCTTCCGCACGAAAGGTAATGCATGCAAGAGCTACTGAACGAGAAAGATAATCTTCAGCTTAAACTCACTTGAATCATCGATGATCGAGTCCTCGAAGTCTTCATCCTCGGAAATGTCCTGATCACTACCAGTATCGTTCTCAAATAAACGGTGCTCCGGATCTGGTTCAGTATCGGTATCAGGAGCATCATCATCATCTTCCTCAGGAGTAGTGGTGACATGCTGCTTCGCCAAGGTGGCATTCTGCTTCCTTGCTTCGCGTGCTTTTGCCTCGGCAATTGATTCCGGTGTTTCACGGCGGCCGGAAGACTCGATCAGGAAAGTATCGGGCCACTTAAATTTGGATCTTCTTCCGTGCTTGCTATTGTTTTTATAGGTGTAGAAAATTGTCCCAGTGTTAATTCCATTGAAATGAGAGTGGGAAATAAGCAGTTGCGGTACTGCGGAATAGGAGGTCTACCGTTGTTTACCTCAGTGATTAATGAGGTATCTGTTCGGAAAGCACTGTATCGATCGCGTATCGAATGTACACGCGGCTATATTAAGTTTGATTGTACATACGTGAGAGATTACGTTACACAAAGGTCGCGGGCATTATTACTCAGAGAAGTCGATCGATCGAACACGCGACGAAAGCATTGGGATTTTATCCGCAATGGCTGAAAATTGGCAAGGCACTCACTTCTGAAAAAGTTTCTTGAAAGAGCGACCGTCCATCTGCGGTGGCGTCTCCACGCCGGCGATGTCCAGGAAGGTCGGCGCCAAGTCGATGTTCAAAACTATGTCGTCTACTCTGCAACGTTATAGAAATGTTTTATTGTAACCCGATATCAGTGATCGCCCGTCGCGATATTTGTCAGCAGCTCGCTACGAATCATTTCGAAAGTTTTCATCTTCCTCTGATAGCTGAAATCTCTTGGCACAATATCGCCGGGTAGCAACGAGTGGATTTTAACCCGGCATTCCTGGTCATTCCAGGAACACTCGCTTGCCAAACTAATTCTTTAAGAATCCCAACGCGTTAATCATCTTTTCACGAGGGAATTCCTTCGAATCCGGTCTCTTCGATTTTTCGTATTGCTTTGAATGTATAAAATTGATATGGGATCTTCGAACGTGCCAAGTCCCTCGAGGAGAGAGAGATACACGCGGAAGTATGCTCGCGAGCGCATACGTCCCACAGCGTGATGATTACAGCTCGGAGACAGCCTGCCGGCTAATTTATACGCGAATGGACACGAGTTCACGTTCACACGCTAGTGTTTGGCAGTAGCGAGAGAGGAGCAGTGAGAGCAGGCCGCCTCGGCTACCAGCTGTTTTTTACTCGCTCAGTTTCACGGTCCACCAGGATAATTTATCGCCCCCGAGGGTCTCCCCCGGCGGTGGTGGTTGCAGGGAGAGAGAAAGATGAAGAGAGAAAGAGAGTATAGTTCCCTCAGACGGTCAGACAACACAACCACTTACGTGCAAGTGCTCTATTTATTGCCGCGAAATCTTACGGGGGATTTAAGAGCGTGCCAGCGGAGATGGTTCCGTCGATGTCGGACGTGGATACACTTACTTCTGGCGGACGTGCGTGTACTACACATTACACGACAGCGGCGAAATTGCCGAGTCTCGTGGGCTTTATTGCACAAAGTTATTTCGGAATGGCCGATCTATCAATGAGGAGATTCGTAGAGTCAAGTGCCGGGTGTAATATTAGACCATGATGTGTCTCGGAATAAGCGGCGCTCTGTCATACCGATTTCGTTCGGTGCATGTACGTCGGATTAGTTCGGCTATATTTAACCGACGGACACTCCGAGTGCGATTGCCTAGGCGACGACAGAACCCGTCACTCGGCAACTCCAGTTGCCATTCAGACACACGGCGCTCCACTCGTTTATTTCGCCAATTTCCACCGGCAGTTTGATGCGCGTTCGTTGTCCATGCCGGAGCTTTAAAGCGACGTTGTCTCACCGTTTACTTTGCATAAGAGGTAGCAACCTCCGATGAGTTATCTGTTTTGACTACCTGAGAAGAAGTTACTTGAGGAGAACTTACACGGATCCAGGCTCGATGCCAGGTCCTCTGATGAGAAACGGTACTCTCACGTCGAACTCGAAAGGGAAGCTCTTCCCCTTGATCAAACCGAACTGTCCCAAATGATATCCGTGATCTGACGTGTAAATGATGTAGGTGTTGTCCAGCTCGCCGAGATCCTTTAGTTCCTGGTAGATCTGCGCGGTGAAATGATAACCAGATCAAGTAGGGCGAGTCACTCTTTTAGCGTAAGCCGTAAAGTCGTGATATCATCGCTCATAAAGTCATAAAACCCAGAGCGAAATTACTGGTCTGACGCGTGTCTGTCGAGTCTGGTGCCACTGGGAGGAGATTATGAATCATGCTTACCCGGTCCACTGCGTTGTCGACACTTTGGAGGGTCTGCAGCCTCTTGGTCATCAGGAGATCCGTGAACTGCTTATGAATCGGTTGCATCTTCTGGGTGACTTGGAGAATCCACTGCTTGTCAGGATTCGGTGCGTAATCATAGGCTGGAGTACTGAAACGAGAACAAGAGTTTTTAGTACTTGCGCGATTTCCGAGACCATTTACACTTCATTCATTAAAGGCCAAACGCTATTAACTTGAGAGTTCAATTAATCCGAAGTGATCGGTTGGTAGTTGCTATCTTACGATCAGCCAAGAGTGTCCGAGAATGGCGCAAACTTTCAACCACGAAACTTACTCGAACCCTCTCGATCACCGTTTGCTTGGCTCTTAACCAATTACGCGAAACACGAAATTATAGGTAATTGGCCCTTCACCTTGCCGCACGTCCTTCAGGAGTGCTAGAGGCCAATGCGGGTTCTTTGCCTTATTGGCGGATCCTCGCTCGGATTCGCCGATGGAACAGGTTTATCTACAACTCCAACCGTTTAGTAATTCATAGGGAAGCCAGTCTGGATGAATGGGTGCGGGGAGCTCGAGGCTCTCGCATAGTTGGATTCGAAGGCCTTATAGTTTTAACATATGGAAGCAGGAGACTTGAAAAGTATAAGCCTTCATTCAGTTCGTACGAAACCGATCTTCTCATTATCTCGTTACATTGTAGAGTGTCTCGCCCGACCTCTTCGAGTTTCCTTGCCCCCTATCGATTGCCGTAGCGCAATTTAATCCTTAGCTCGTTATTATCAGTGCAGGGTTGATTGGCAGTAATTTCGATATGTCAGCAAGTCAATATGAAAAGACTGGGAAAACTGGCTTAACCATGGATAAACCTTAATTTGTCGCTCGTTGTATAATAACGAGTTTAATAGCGATTTCCCATTGCGGCCGGTTTGTTTCACGTTTTAATTCCAGTATCATTTCGACGTCAGAATCATCAATCAGCCGCTTCCCATTCTAGGCATTCAAACCCTATTGCCGATTTTCTTGAGGAGAGAGAGTGAAAGAGGGGAGGGTAGCGAGCACCACCGAATATATATAAATGCAAATGCGTGGCAGTAACTTCAATTGAGTTTTTACTGACTGTCAAAGGCTCTTTTGGCATTCTGCAGCCGTTGGTTTGCCACTCGACCTCATGATAATTCGCAGCCGGGCCAAAGCGGAAAAGTACAGCTGCGCGCCCCAAGAGGCCGACAAAAATCGTTCTCGAGTCTCGGGAGCGTGCACAAACGCCAGGGCGATTCAAAGAAAAATTCTTTTTTATTGGTAAAGACAGGGGTGGCTGGAGGGATTTTAAAGAGAGCTGCCCGCGTTAATTTCACCGGATAGCTCTCGCAAGTGAAGGCTAAAGGTCCAGCTTGCTTTATGCTGGCGGAAAATAAAGACGAGCGATCCAACTTCGTCGTCGGAGTCCGTCACTCCGCAAGTGCGGAAGAATGCACCGTCTGCTCTGCTCTCCTCTCCTCGTGCAGACCTCGCAAGCGAGGTTGCGTCTCGGGACTCCTTAATTGCGCTCTATTCTACGCCACTCGGCCTCGCCACGGCCACTTAAGTCGCCCGCGAGACGTTCTGCGATTATATTTACACCCAGACGATGCAAATCTGTATGTGTGCGTGTCCCTTCACCAGATATGTAAATACCTCCCCCGTGAATAACGCGTGCCACTCTCGTTTTCCTTCTCGAGAATTTCACACAACTAATCATGGAATCCGGACATGTCCTGAAGCGTTAGAGCAGAAAATATTTTCTTCAGAAAGCTCTCCTGATTTTCTTTTAATATTATTTTAATTAGATGTACTAGAATAGAGAGTGGCTGGAATTACTCTGACTGTATGATAATGTAGTTTTTGCTAGCAGTGTGTATTCAGTAGTATAAGTCAGGTTGAATGAGTCGACGAAAATCTAAGAGTACTCAGTGAGCTCTAGGACTTCTTAAGTAACCCGGATGACCCGCAAAGCTACAGAAGTATTATGCGATTACTGCTAGGGGAAAATGGAGAGGGAGAGTGTATCGCACAATGGAGTCAATCGATATTCCGGGATTCAAGGAGTTCCCAGCTCCTCCGGGTATCCTGGGGTTGCCAACGAACAACAGGATTTTGCATGAAAATGCGCGACTCGTAATCTTTTATCGAGTAAACTTTATCGAGGCTTCGTATTCCATTGGGATGGATTTACAGGCACACATGGGAATTATGCACATCGGAACGATGCGTTGCGATGGTAATGATAGTATTAGTTGACAATACACTATTGCTATCATTAGTTGCATAGAAAAAGGATGAGCTTCGCAAAGGACCCTTTATAAATCAGCGAAGCATTTCTAACTGTACCTTGTGTTTGGGAAACGACACGTGAAGGCAGAGACACGGGTACTTGTACTACATGTTCCGTACTAGGAGAATCGAGCCTTATCAGACAATGATCAGACATTTTCGTGCATGCATCCCGGTCATCGATTCTCTCCGCTGGCGTGCACGAAGTCTGATTTATCGTACCGATAAATTCTCAGTGTCTTGACGCGAAGTGCTTGATTTACTTTTCCACACAGTGCTCGACCGCCGTCTAAGAGTGGCTTACCTGCTGATCACGTACTATCTAATATACGTGTATTTCGGATATTGAAATCGGCTATGAATTTTCTTTGCTAATTAGTCCAGAGACAAATTGTGATCGAGCGATAGGAAGAGCTGCTTGAAATTAACAGGCAGTTGGAATTAAAATGATGAACGCAGAGTGCTCGTCGAATGAGAGTCAAATCTACGATAACTTTGGCGCGTACCGGCAACACTGCCGTCGGATTAGTCACGGTGAGAGGGTCCTGTCAAAATATAATCGTCGCTCTCTCCCTTCCACATGATAACGAGGAGTCACGCTTGTCGGCGTGCGAGGACGAAAACGGCGGGCCTACTCGGAGCGCACGCTCCATTAACATCAGCGTCCAAAGCAGATTAGAGCGGATTGTCTGCATTAATCGACGCGCAGCCGCCGGCACGCGCTATCGAATACGTACCAGCGATTAGTCTCGTCTATTCGTCTAGTTTGTTTATAATAATGCCGACAGCCATTGAATGGCAGAATAATCAGATTCGGTGTTGCTGTCGCTGCTCGTATTAAAACGGCCGCCTCTATTATTATAGCGTTGCGGCGACAATCCGCAGTGTAAACATACGTCTGTTGGGACCAATGAAGAAGCGTTTGCGCTCAGAATTCATGGAACGAGTGAGAGATTCGATGAATGCAAATCAAAGCGACAGAACAGCGATTACAGTTGGCGGGCGCAGCGAGCGAAATAGAACTCGGCGTGCGGAGGGTACTCGACCGAGCCGGGAAACTGATTTCGCCCTAATGAAAGGCATTTTAATTGAATTTCTTTGATCGACCAAATCGAATCAATCGGCGACTAGAAGTGCATTGCCGTGGTAAAAGCACGTCGTCACTGCTACGTAGTCGTGCATAGTGCCCTGCACATTAATTTCTCCATACTGGCTTTTGACCGACACACGGGAGTGGTGTGATGTAGGAGTTTGGAATTAAAGCTCTGGCCACAGAATTAAAATGGCTCTCGACACTCTGGTAGAGGCCGCAAACTCCGGTGATTAATCCTAATTTATGACGTTGCCGCGGTAGCCCAGTTTGCATTCGAAATTGTAAACTCGTCGAGAGAAAAGGATTGGGATGGAAAAACTTTGCTTTAAATTGAATACTGACATCGCAAGCGATAGCTAGAACAATAGTTGGTTTTCCGTGAAGCCGAGAGCCACACTGTGCTAGTGTATCGAAGCGTTTTTCTCACTTTGCCATTGTGCTTTGGGAAATCCGGTAATGAATCGTACACTGTCGCTGTGCCACCGTGCTGTCC
Source organism: Ectemnius lituratus (assembly GCA_910593735.2). Lineage (NCBI taxonomy): Eukaryota > Metazoa > Arthropoda > Insecta > Hymenoptera > Crabronidae > Ectemnius > Ectemnius lituratus. The sequence goes on along the minus strand of OU343037.1, from coordinate 11,231,846 downwards.
TGTCTGCCTGCTGCTCTCTCCCTTTTTTTCCCGACACCGAGATACCTAATCACAGCATCCGCATCTCGCTTGCACACAATAACGGTGCACACCGGCAAAACAGATACACGCAGATGGGAGAAGCAAAAAATTCTGTTAGCCCGATTTCTCTTGACGGCAAAACCAAGTGGACAGCGCCGGATGAAGTCCGGACTGTTGAAAAGAAGAGAGAGCATCAGTCGGATTTGAGAAACTTTTCGCAGTATACGTAAGGGGGCCCCATTTTCTATGGGATTTCTTTCTGTCGAGCAGCGACAAAGAGGCATTCATAGGTTGTCAATCGTCCTCTTTCTTCGCTGCTTGAATCCCAATGGTAGGTACACGTCCAAAGAAATCCACGGATGGAAAAGAAGGGAGAGCAAGGGCAAAGGAGTGAGGGTTAGGTGAAGGTGGAGGAAAGAGATTTCGCGGATTTTTTCTTTCACCCGACGGGGACTAGGAGACAGGTGAGTATAATACCTGCATCGCACCGTCACAATGACGGGCGTTGCCAGTGTCCAGGAGGGCGAAACGAGACAAGCAGGAGGAGGGGCGCACGTTTTTCAGTGCTTTTCAGTGTGCCCCGTCTAGGGCACTCCATCATGCCACGATGATGTCGTCGCCGCAGTTATCTATCTGCAGTTGTCTAGCGTGAAGCACTTTCCACTCGTGCCTCAAATCCCCGTGCCTGCCTGCCTGCCTGCCTCGGCTCCAGCACCGGCTCCAGCACCGGCACTTTCTTTCGTTTATTTCGCATTTAAACTTCTCACGACCTGCCAGCCTTCTCGGCAACATTCCCTTCAACTGATACTCGCTACTAGTACAATCGATTTAAACACACCCACTTCCGGGTTCCCAGAAGTCTTTGCGGAAGTGCGAGAGCAGTGTACTCGAATCTAGGAAAACAGCGTCCTACCAATTGTGACGCGTTTCTATTGCGGAATCGTCCTCCTTCTCGACACGGTCGTCGTCGGCGTGTCTGGCGATAATTGAAACAAGTGTGTGCGCGGGAGGGCGGGTATAGCACTCGGCGACAAACGAATTCCGGGTGCGCACTAACGAACTGACCCAGATAGCGGATAGCCAAGCATCGAGATTGAGCGGGGGAGAGAATGAGGGCTTCGCGAAGTAGCGAAGCAAATAGCAAGCTCTCTGGCAGACTGACGTAGACTGGGATAGCGAACGACAGTGAGAGGGTAGCAGTAAAGTTTCGGTACTCACTGGTGTGTCGTTACGTTGAAGAAGAGATGCGAGAATTGGGGTGCCGAGTCTTCCGGACCGTGGGGCGCCGGGAAGCTCGCGACCAGCATCACCGGCTTCCGCGCGAAATTGTGTTTGCTCTGGCGGAGGAAGGCCACGCTGTCGTTGGCTATCAGGTCCGGGTAATAGTCCTTGCTGTACTCGAAGCCGTGCTTTATCTTCTTCCCATTCATGTTCACGCTGTAGTTGTAGTAGCGCGAGTTCATTATCAGGCCGCCCCATTCTCGCCAGCCTGGCGGTATGTACGAGCCGTTGTACTTGTTTAGATACTTCCCGAAGTAGCCTGAAACACATGTTCGCAATTATGTAAATTAAATGCTCTCACCTCTCTCCCTCGTGACTCGCTGAGTCTGCATTTCTAACTTAATTACTCTAGAAAGAATAAACTTAATTCATTGAATAACCAAGTAATCGAGGAAGGAAGGAAGGGAGGAAGGAAGGAAGGAATTTACCAGGATTTAGGGTGCAGGAAACTTTAATGAGCCTTATTATAAGTAGTAAGGGTACCACGTGCTTGCGAGCTCTGCACCTGTCACCCTTCTCCGGGGTTGAACTGCACCTCTCGAACATTTTGATTGACAGTTTCGCGAAGGGCTTCGAAGCTACCCCTGTCAAGCATGTGGATGTGACCCAAATTTCCGGGTGAAAATAAATTCTCGGCGCCGAACTCGTTCGAAAAGTGCCTCCGTACGATTTGACGTTTGAGCGCTGTTAGCAACTTTCCCTGGGAGTTTCCGCCATAACTTTCGGCCGAGCTCGCTTCGGAGTCTCGGCATAATGGGATTCGAGCCATGACTTGCTCGTTATTTCATACGGCGGCTATGAAAAAGAAAAGACAGCATCGCACAAGCCGTGCCTATCGTAATAGTAATTAATGAGCTGCGGACACGCTCTGTTCGCCCGGTGGTGTCTGACTCATAGTGCAAATCGATCACATCGCCAAATGACTCACTTAGAATTACAATTTATAATCCGAGGTAGCGCAGTACCGGGTAGTGCGATAGTCCGCTTGGTATAATGAATGGGCGCATATATCTCGGCCGAGTTTTATAAATCAGCCGTCATTGTTGCGGTTAGCACCTGGTGTAAACCTTGCATTCAGAATGCAGTGCGGACGATGATTTTTCCATAAAGCGCCGTTGGTCCAGGCGACAGTGCTTCCCAGTAGAAAAGCCGGGAAATAATGGGGTGGCCAGCATTCTTGGTCCGCGGAGGGCGCGCGATAAATCAAAAAGCAATCCCATTTTCTAGTACCTCCCGTATAAAAGTACGTCGGTCAAAATTCATCCTGCCGAAGTCCTGAATTATTCATAGGGAGCATCAAATAACTAATTCAAAAGTACCACGCCGTCCTTTTGGGTCCCTACGGCCGACATACGAATACCTGCTCGAACGTGTGTGTCAGTGCTAGTCGAGCAAGTCGGTCCTCCTATATCGAAACCCACACTACTACCGCCTATTTATAAGAGTTACGCCAGGGAGATCGGGAGCTGGACAACTTTTTGCATTCGTTGGACCACCGAGCCCGGCCAAACGCATTACTCTCTCGTTTTGCACTAACCGATGACATCTCAATAAAGAGCAACCTTCCCAGTCCCAACTAGTAAGGCCCAGCAAGCATACAGAAAATAAGCGACGAACCCCATTGACCTTTCTCCTATCTCCGCAGTATACTATCCTTCTCATGAAAGGAATAGCATTTTCAATAGAAGAACAACCCTCGGTGCAATGTAAATACGAAATGTCCAGTGATACTTGGGAAGTGTAACGTGAAATACAATGATAATATATGCAAAGACAGCAGAAAGAAACTTGGAGCGTCCGCATTAATTAACGGGCCCCGGGTTGAAGTTCCTTTCGATGGAAGTAGATAGCAGGGGAATTGCTTTTTTCCGAAAAGAAGACCCGTTTCTCACGGAACAGGTTTAAAGGGCGATCGCGCGTCGAGAATTTACTGCACACATCGCACTCTTACTCTCCCTGTTCTATGGTTAGGGCGAGGCGAGGCGAGGCGAGGCCGAGCCCAGCCAGACGGTTCTGCGATTGCACTTTAATTATCGATAATTCGAGTTTATTGAACGGCCTGCCGCGATTTCGTCGCTGCAACGATGACACTTGACGTTATCTCCGAGCTAATCCAATTAACTAGCGCAACCCCGGCCACTTGATCGTGCCTGTCGATATAGCCGCTTTCAGAGGAGAGCATACATGCACGAGCGCTCTCTGCTCTGCTTTCGTCCCCGCTACAATTTCATTACGATGTGTTATCGCATTAAATCGGCCGAGAGGATAAATGTTACATCTCTGGACAGGAGGATGGTATGCGCTCATATCACAGCGAGGGAGTCCCACCGCTTGTTACGGGGAAATCCGGAAAACTGTTTGGCCGAGTCGGATTCAGGCGCTCGTTAATTCTCCAGCGGTGGCTTGTGGAAAAAGGGTCGATATGAATACGCAGCCGAGTGACGCATCGGTGTACTTACCTGTTGCTTCCTGGTCGCCGGTGGTGGTAATGCTCGCGAGGTGACGTCGACGACGTCGGCATCGGGAAAAAGGGACGGCGACTTTTAGGCTGCCGCCTCGCCTCGCTAATGAAAATGCATTCGGAAGAGGGAGTCCGTTACAACCACTACGTGTTTCATGGCAAAAAGCCGCTCCGCGTTCTCTCACCGGCAAAGCAGCCAACAGGACGAAAGGAAGAGCCGCGATATCCTGGCGCCAGTCGCGAGCCTCCGCCGGGGTTTGGCGACTGGCAAACAAAACAAGTTGGACGAGGGAATGGCGCGACGTGCAGCCCGTCGATCCAGTGAATACAGTATGCAAGAATATGGACCAGTTGGGACCTCGATTCGTGAAAAGAACACACAGTCAACCAACGGACCAGTCGAGGACGATTCCGAAGGTTGCCTGGATTAACCTGTCTACCATTTCACATTCTCATGCATACGGGGTGCGCCATGTTCTTAGCCGTCCTATACAGGATTTTGGGGAGTTTGTAGTAATTGTCAATATTTCTGACAGCTCATCACTGAAACTCAAGTCTGATAACTGTAAATACTCGTGTCAGAGATAATCGTGTCACTGTCATTGTAGTCTGTTATTACGCAAACTGTCATCGGGTGCTGTCGTGTGAGCTGTCCGAATTAGTGAATGGCTAGCGCCGGGATCGACAAGGCTAAGTGCACGACTATATTTAGAAGGGAGGGGGACCTGCCAAATCCATGGCGTAGGCATCGCTGATTATTTTAGGAAGTACACTCTACACTCCCGTGCAGCCAGAGTATTAACCCCCTTTTCAGCATGTGCAGTTTCTTCCTTTTTGCCAAGTTTGCACGCCAATCCAGGCTTACTCGTACCGAGCTCAACAACGATTCGAGGATTTAGAGGCGCATCGCATGCGATTGCGGCCGAGTCGTTTAGCGAGTAGAGTGAACTCGAAAAAAGATGGTACGTCAGAACATAAATCACTCTCCATTATGTGGGATTGCATGATCGCGATATAAGACGAAGCTGACTTCCGCTGAATGAGGACAGTGCGGAGTGTTGGCTGTAACCGAAGACCGCGCGAGAAATCAGCCGAAAGCTATGCGTATAATCGAACCTAATCGGATTAAGAACCTCCGAGGCGAGAATAGCCGCATATGTAGGTTTTCTACATATGCTTGGTATCACGGAAGCGTGAAATCACTCGCATCTCCAAGCTAGTAATCGCCGTAATCGCTCGTTAAGTCTGATTGAATTCGACGTGTGGGACAATTAGAAATGTCGTTGACGAGTGGGCTGTAATTTTTTTTTTCCACCCGTTCTCGAATACCTTTAACAAATGGCTCGGGTTGATGGTATCATTATGTACTTATCGTACTTACAGGTATAATGGTCGAGTCATTTGTCTTGTCGCTCGCGCAACTCTGCCTCTTGCATCATAATCGTCTTTCTTGTCCTCTGCATCTTTCTAATTTAGGCTTGATTGCCAATTGCAATGTCACGAGTGCTCACCTGACAAAGATATGCCGGGTACTTTTATCAAATGGCTCTGCGGAAACAATAGGACGGGGGAAGCTAAATCTATTAATAATTGATTTGCGAATTGACGCCCGTTACGTAATCCCAAAGGATTCTCATTCGTCTCGACGAATCACTCGCAAAGGATAATATATCACCGAGTCATTAGGTACTTCACGGTGTTTGCGAGGTAGGTGTGAAAAGTTCAGGTGATAAATGGAAAGAGTTAACGTGGAAAATGTGAGAGTGGCGGTATCTAAAAACGCGAATGCACATAAGTCAAGGTGATTGCTTCGTGTTCTTTGTGTCGCTGTAACGAGCGCCCAGCAACAACCTACATTCCAGTAACTAAGCTCTCATATATCATAGTTGGGCATTTCACCGAGCGTACAGCTCCTTGTTGTGCGGGATTACTTGTTGAATGACCGTACCAAGTTCCATGGTGTGTGCAACACAGAACTTCGCTAATCGAGCCTTCTCTTTAGAGAGAGAAAGAGAGAGGGAGAGAGAGACTGAGTAAAACGAAAGATTACGAGTGCAGTTATCTTGGCATTAAATAGCAACACGAAGATCATATCGCAGAAAGTGGAGAGAGCCTGCAAGATGTTTCCGTACAAAAGAAAGGCATTACGGAGGAAAGGGTGGCTTGTCTGCCATGGGATATCGCAGTTTAAGGTGTTATTCGTTTTCACGGGATCGCGCTGATCTCCCCACGCGCGCCTTTTGACGAGGAGGAGGAGAAGTAGCAGAGGGTGGAAGAGGGCGACGACGCGAAGGGTAGCAAGAGGACCGTGAACGCAACGATGCGCAGCACTGCACCTGCGAGCGTGGGGGCCCTTTTGTGAGATGTCAGGCGTATGTGGTGCGTGCATGGTTATACTGCATCTTCGCCAGGAACGTGTGGGTGCCCCCAGGTTGATCCTCGTCTTCGACCTTCCACCACACTTGCCACCCCTCTCGCTCTCTCTTTCTCTCGCACCTCCGAGCTCCTCCCTCTTTCTCCTGCTCCGTTCTTCTTCTTGTTCAGGCTGTGCATACTCGTTCGTGTCCCACGGACACTCGAAAAACTGGCGGCGTGTCCTCTCGAGGGGCAGCGCCGACGAACAATGCTCTGGCACGGCTGAGCCGTGGCGCGATTTAAATTTAGATAATCTCACCTGCACGAAGCCGGCCGAGGCCCGCTAGGTAATACCTGTGCCCCGATCTGCCGAGTGTGGTCTCTACACTCTCATCCTCTCGGCAGACACCTTCACACCCCCGCCCGATGATCGCCCCCCACCTCTCTCAAGTGAAACTGACTTGGCCAGGTTGAGAGGTCGATACAAGAGTCGACGGATACTGTTTCATGGATACATCGTTTTACAACAAGGCGGACTCAATGAGCGTTTGTTATTCCCAGTCACACTGAAGGGCTAAGTGAATTTGCACTTCTCGCTTCCTGGCTACCCTTTCGCAGGCGGCGACGCGAGAGCTCACCCTTGCGCCTACTCGCCCGGAGTCCTTAATATTGCGCCGGTATGAGCGCAGCAGGGTGCGTTTGTTCAATCCAATGACTCTTCGGGTATACACAAGGGCATAATCCTAGGGAGAGGGTAACCGGTACGTCAACGGGAAAGGACGACGACAGAGAGAATGGCAACGACCAACCTGGATACTCTGATAACGCTACCAAGCCGACGACGACTACGACGCCTTGGGACCCACACCAAAAGGCTTGTGTTGGTCGGTTTCGTGTAACATCGGCCCATCTTGGCTTGTTACTGTGCATGCAGTTTCTCCCCGGCGGAGTTGCGCGATCGTGTCTGCGCTACATAACTCGAATAGCATGAGATATCGTCTGGTGAATGTAGGTCTTTCGTTGCGCCACCGAGCACCCTTAGTGGAATGCCGGCCAGACGCGCCCCATCCTGTAACTATGCCCCAACTTAGCCTCGACTTCTAGCATGTTCTCACTCCTGGAAATAAACTTCTTTCAAGGGGTTGGTAAATCCGACAATCAAGGGTTCGCATAATCAAACGAGAATACCAGCTTGCTACTTTTTGCATCAGTTGCGCGAAGAACCTTTGTGAAGGCAATCAAGCCTGGGATTTGCATGACTTCACCGGCACCCAGCAGGCAACCAGGAAATTCATGAACCATCGCGAAGGTACTAAAGAGTGTTCGCGCGAAAAGGTTGTACAGGTATTTATTGAATACGACAGCTTGTATGTACACACATGCGTATACTTTAAACGCGAGTGGATTACGAGTTATAGAATGCTCCGCGTTGCTTTTAAAAGAGCTTAGAAACGTGCGCGCTCCCTTGCGAGTTATGAGACAGTCGACAGGGAACACGGGACCTTAGAGTACGAAATATCGTCTGAGAGATCTTGGAGAAGACGCTCGCGTATACACGGCACGGTCTACCCGTAGCTTCGCCATAGACGAGATATCCAGGAACCGTGCGAACTCCCTGCTAGTATAAGGGGTTTGTTTTATTGCCAGTCTTTTGCCCATACTCCCATAGTGCGCCAGCGACAAGCTTCGCCTAGAACTGTCGCGGATATAGCAAGCGGTGCTTGAACTCTATCGGCTATATCCAATATAGTGCAGGAGCACGTTTCAACGCTACAGTATACCGATCTGTTGTTTTTGGGGTTACAGTCTCCAGTAACGCCTACGGTGCTACGTCAGCCGCGGAATCCGGGATCAGATTCAGAAGTAGCTTGCACGCGTCACTGTGTTTGGAATACTTAGGCCGGCGACAGCTCGAGCAATGTGCAAGCTCGCATACAGATAAAGCGAACGTTATCGAAAGGCCCGGAGATGTTTAGAATACGTCCGTGCAAAATTGCTGCTAGCGGCAATTTCAATGCTATCGGTCAGCACTGGTCCTGGGCTCAAGGATCTACCCCTGTTCATCTAATTCACCATATATACTGTTCATCATACCATCAGGATGCACCATACAGCTCTCCAATGGGATATCCAATCTTCCGTTAAAGCTGAACAGCGTAAATTGAAAAAGTCTGGTCCCGACAAGTTTCCGCGCGCGGAATAAGATGTTGAAGCAGCCGAGATGAGTCTGGTGCGCGGATGCTGCGAGAAGATCGCTCGAATGGATCGCTAAATTGTATGATGGCCGGGCACAGTGGGACGTGAGTCGCACGACTTTCGCCCCTGCTGTGAAATGGGGTTATTTCTACCATGGTGATACCAGCGGAGAGGCAACCCGGAAAACTTTCGTTGATTAGCATTGTCATGGACGCCGCAGGCCTGCTGAAACGTGTTACTAAAATATTTATACACCGCGGGCGCAAAGAGAAGAATGGGATAATGGGCCGAGCGAAAGGGAAAGTGAAACGAGGCTGTTAAGAGTGGCAAGCAAATAAGAACAGTGCGAGTGTACTTAGCTCCTCGACCGATTTCCACAATGAGATCTTGGGGGGAGTCGTTGAGGTAGGTAGATCCGCGGGACGTCGATCAGAGTAAGCCGTCCGTCGGCAAATTCCATTAAGATCAATCAGATATTCTATTAAGATATCATGATCGGAGGCGAAGATGTGCTGGATAACGTCACGCCGCGGAGCATCGCCCCGGACGGTGGTCGATTAGTGGAAGGTCTTTGTGCGAAAGTAGAAATACTCGGGACGCTGAAATTGCTTGGAAATAAATCTGACTCACCTCACCGGATTAGTTGTATCACGGTTACCTTCATGGCTTGTCATCCGAAAATTTATATCGACGGATCAAGCCTGAACATTCTAAAGATCTATCAACTATTCGCTTTGACTTCTCGATACCTTCGATTCGAATGATTCGAGCGGAGGCGCGCCAACTGGACCGCCCACCCAGTCGAGAGCCGAGACTGATACGATAACAGTGGTATCTAATTAGGAACGGTAAATTCAGACCTAGTTTCACGGTGCCCCGAGAGAGCGCACGAAAGGGTCGCGAGTGCGACTTAAAGCTGAGACCAGAGTAACGTATGCGCGCGTGACAAGATCCTCTTGCGAAGATAGCGAAGAAAATTTGTCGCCCTGCCTGCCAGCCCTGGTATTCTGGTCAGGGACACTCCGTATGACAGAGCTCGATAACGAAACCAGTTCTCTCCTCTCCCCATTGTATCCAGCCAGTCTCTGCCCATTGCGAATCACAGCCGTCGATTAGTTAAGGACGATCCTCTCATCGCCCCGCGTCAAACAAGATCCATGCCAATCTTTTCCATAGTTAAGATCGACTTCTGACACTAGAAAGAGGAGCGCCTTGCTCGTGTGGAAACTGGATCGGCATTGTTGGGTAGGAATTCCAAACGCTTTCACGGCTGGAGCACGGAGGCTGGCTCTCCTTTTTAATTTCTCACGGAAGGTGACGCAACCTTTCGGAGAGATGGAAAAGAGGACTAGGGGAGAGGAAGGTGGCGAGAGCTGGTAGTTACGAGGAAACCGGATCGCACGGAGAGTGCTCGGTTTGATGCCTCACAATCAGAAATGTAAAAGAATTGGAAAGGGGGTGATTATGATAATCAACCTCTTAATCATCCTCCGAAGAACTAACTCTCAAACAGACCAACGTATTCCCAACACTACTCATTCTCATATATACTCGTGACGAAAAAAAACTAGAAAGAAGACTATCAAGATAATGATCAACGGCATTTGTTGAGAGACCGTTTGGAAGAGCTTGCGATCTTATTACTTGAAGGGTCGTGGAGAAGGGATAGTCAGTCTGTCGGAAGTAAGAAGAGTTTTTGGGAGATGGCCAAATCGACGACGATAGTGTGTACGATGCCTAAAGCACGAGAAGGTTGGCCGCGTTTGGAGAGCCTTCTCAGATTCTGCCTGCTCAGATATGGTGCTCTGGTACATAGAGCGAAGGCGATGCAGTGGTACGAGTAGAGCGTAGGGACAACGGACAACCAAGGAGAGGGCTCTGCTTGTGCATTGCGAGACCCCATAGGAAACCAGGGGCACCATGTTCAAGCCGGTCCACGCATCGAGAGGGTCGAACTTGCACCGATCGTGAGAAGATTTTCTGTCCACTCTCACCTTCCACATCGCTCGTGATCATCCTCTTTCTTATACCTACACACGTACCCACTGTACTCGACCTAGGAATTCAAATGACCTGGCTCATCGCTCCAAAAGTCGTCGTTCCCACGAATCATCTTAATGGCCTGGTTACATGCACCCGTGTGCGCCTGTAATCCGAGAGCTAAGGAAGCTCCTCGTTTTGCTCTCGAAGATCCTATCTCTGCCATTACATCGCGACGTGGCATCACTTTGAACGCTTTTTCTTGCTTCTGAAGTACTGCCTTTTTTTCTCCTTTAACCTTTTTTTTCTTCTTAGAGTGTTACTCTTGCCGGTTAGTGGGTTGATCGAAAATGTCTTGCTAATGTTGCAAGTTCCTCTCACTGTGTCTTTATGGAAGGATAGCTGTGGGAATGCAAATGTTGGAGAATGTATGGGATACCAATGGCTTCGGGGTGCTAATTTTGCCGGCTGTGCTGTTTCGTCTTGGGAGCCCAGTTGGTTATTAGATCGGAAATTACATACATCGTATTGCCCGGCTACCTAACGTTCGCTATAATTGCTCATAATGGAGTCGTAGGGATAACGGTCGACTAATTCCCAGTGTGCTTCGAAGATAACTTCTTAGAGGTGAAGATAAATGTCGAGCAAAGTAGGTTGTGCCACTTCTACTACCGCGGTCATACATTTCACAGAGATAAAACTTGAGAAAAAGTTCGAAGAATCTTAATCAGTGAACGCCGCATTTTCCCAAAAGGAAGTTTTCACTCCGTTTTCCACAAAATACTAATTCTGATTCTGCACGAGTAATTTTTATTGGGCGAGAAAAATCCTCCAAATGAACTGGATTGTTTATCTGGTCTATGAATTTAGCGCGTTCAGCAGTGGTAAAGGGAAATTGCACTTACAAGGGAACAGTGGGTGACCGTTCGAACGAACTGAATCAATGTTGAAACTTTCGTTAACCGCACAATTTCCCTGAATTGCTGGAGGACAGCCGAGGTGAAATTGTTCGGTGTGAGCCCTCTCTCGAACTTGGTAAATCGCGTTAGAGTATCGTTACAGCGTATTCAATCGCAAATTGTCCGTGGAAACGAGGCTTTCCGAGACGACGAAACCTGTTTGGAAACAGGTATCCGGTACTCTCCAAACATTTCGGCAAAAATAGCCACGTTTGGGCGTTTCTTTCGACGGCTCCCTTGGGGTATTCTCGTGCAATCACTCCTACGTGAATGAATAATGAATCGTTCAGTGACTTCGGAATCTATTTACGGATCTCTACTATATCCGAACGAAAACACTTGGGTGTCTTGGAGCCTGCATCCTACACGATTCACGCGAGCCATCATTAAATCCCCCAAATTGTTGGACCGGAAGATCGATCCCCCTCGGACAGTCCAACCCGTACAAGTTGCACTGATTTTCGGTAGCATGCAAAATACTCGTCAAGCTTAAAGGCCTGAACAGTGAAGCCTCTCGTATCTCGTAGGTAAAAGAGCGGAAACCTTCCCACTAATTCGTGCAAGGAGCATTCGAACACCTCGTTTAAAGTTCGGAGTGGCGTCGAGTGTACTTGTACGCCGCTAAGTAGAATGTAATACCGCCCGTCTGGAAAATGCACAATGGAACACAGTTATCGGGAAATTTCTCATCCGGTGATTTCACGAGGAAGTTACGCCGCTCGAGGATCGAGTGCTTTTTCACGAAGCACTCGAGCCTGAATCCAAGTTCGTTAGCCGAATTCATTATGCAGATTACAAGCTTCAATAACTAGTAATTGCAGAATAGAATATAGCAGAATACGAGTCTCCTCAAGGCTGCTCTTTGTCATCTGTAACCCGACAAAGAAGTAGTTCAGTGAACCAAGGATCAGACCGAACGAGAAGCCTTAAAGTGGAAGTTCCTGAATCCCAGCAGGCACATTCGCTGAATCTCCACCTTTAATGTCCGTAGAGGTTTTTTTTTCAAATCTTACGACATTCCACGTGCCACAGTTACGTCTGAGCCCCACGGGAAATGGGGAACTGAGATTTTTCCAACGTGCATTTTTTATTGGCGCGCGTGTCTAGTCCGGGAGTGGGTCCCAGCCATTGTTATTCACTCCGATAGATGGAATGAATGCGAAAGTCTGTGCAACGTGCACGAATGTTGCAAGCGTTTTTGGCCGAGCCGAGAGGCTGCACTTCTAGAACCCGCCAAGATTTGCTGGATAGCAAGGCAAGCAGCGGAAAGGCTGGGGTCGAGCGGGGTCCCCGGGGGGGAGAGCACAATTGTGGTCCGACGTGCGGGACGAACTCGCCTGGCGAGATCGAACCCCGAGAATTCTACGGGAATGCATTGCCATATTCGTCGTACCGCGAACCTGAATTCGAGTGTCTTGGCTGGCACGTAATTACGGATAAGGGACGAGACTGACGGCACCGTCATCGAAGGTGAAATGTGTTCGACCGGCAGCCTGCTAGTCGACGTGTTTTTCATGCTGCTACAAGCGCCGCATCCACTGGTCCCATAATTATTTCCCTTATAGACCTGTTGATCTTTACTTATGGCTATAATAAGTGCTCGTTAGCGGAAGAAAGTTCCCTCGAAAATAAGAAAGGCGATAAGGAACCCTGATTATTACTTCAGGAAGACGCAAGAAGCAGAGAATCATCGCGACGGATTTGCAAGCCTAAAGTCCGCCAGGCTTACGACCTATTCCACTTAAAGCCTCCACTCAAACAGAGCTCGTCTTTTCGCTAGTAATTGCTTATGCAACAAGGATTTATCGTGTCGAACGTACTTGACTCCAATTATACATTGCGGGAGAGAAGGGATTGAATTGTAGTCCCACTAGAGAAACAAACAGAAACTTTATCTCAATTGAAGAATTGAACCTGCCAAGATTACCGGGCTTATGTTTATAACCTGGTGGCAGAGGTCGACGAATGCGCTCCAGCGAATGGACCTCATTCAGTGCAACATGCAAAAGGGTGGCCGGTTCATCTCGTTCTATCAGCCAGATGAAGCTACTGTGTAGCGAAGGAAATTTTGAATCACGAACTCACATTAGCTTGGTAGCGGCCTCTTTATTAATGAATAGGCATGACACTAATTGCCGTGGACAGCGACACTGAGCCTCGCAGATACATCCAGCTGTGGATTATTGCGAGAGTGCAGTATGATTTCTCGGATGATGTGCTATGAACACGAAGTGAAGAGGGATTGTTGGTGGCTTCACTTACCAGTGCGATATCCCGCGTTGCTCAGGTAAGCGGCGAAGGAATGGGGTTCGTGATCTCGTTGCCACTGGGGGCTGCTGCAGTTGTCGTTGTTGGTGAAGACCTCGTGATTGTGGACGTAGCGACCAGTGAGCAAGGAGCTCCTGCTCGGACAACACATAGGAGTGGTCACGTATGCGTGTCGCAGCTCGGCTCCCTCGTCCCTTATACGCCTCATGGTCCGTGGCATGAAGTTCAGCGAACCTGAGGGATTGGACCAACCGCAAAGAACGATCAAAAGGATTGTCTGGAGGATTTGCGGCGTGCGCGTTCGCGGCCGAAAAGGAACGCGTCGCCATCGGATAGATGGATGCTTTCGTCAGGAAAGCCGATTACTCCCTTATGAACTCCGATAATCCACCCTCGCTGTGTGTTTCTATAAGATCTATTATTTCTTCGACTCACTTTCTCGCTCGCCGGCTAATATTCCCCTTAAGACCTTTGCGCAACCATATTTCGCCGGGCTTAGACGCCCCTTTGTCCGGGACGCACGTTCTTAAGCCCAACTTTCTCTCTTACTGAATTTAGACAAAGAAAACGAGATCTTGTACTTGAAGACTAACCGAGCTCGACATCCTGATCATCTGTGAGGATCAGTACGATGTTAGGCTTCCTCTCCCTCGGTTGCTGATACGGTAGATAGGGCGAGTTCGACTGGGGGTTGTAATTATTGCTATTATAATTGGACTTGTGAAGGGAGCCACGACGCTGTGCGCTGAAAATGTCATCTGCGGGCGCGTCAGCATCCGTCCGCCTGGCGTTGACACCCAGCAGCAGTAGAGCCAGGAATTGAAGTAACTTCTTCATTGTGGATGTCCGTCTTGAACACTCTCTCGACGCTTTAATGGCTTGTCATACCATGGTGGGCGCTGCAACAAAGATAAGAAGACTATGTTAGAAATATACTTCAAGATGCCACACCTCACGTGTTACTCCCATGACAAGTAGCACTTTGTACTTTACAGGAAGAGAGATCTCTCTCTCTCTCTCTCTCACTCTCTCACAGACAGGTTGAAATTCTTGCGAGACCAAGACACCTATTGCGCAACAACTTAATAGCAAGGAGTGAGATACACCGCCGATAATTATTGCCAATAACTCGGTAAACACACTTGGCTATCGTGCGAAACAATTAACGAGACAAGCCAAGCCCGGCTCGCTCGTAGCCTACACGCAACTCTATCGGGCACATACTTCACCGTCACCGGCTGCTCGTGACTCTCATGGCTAGATCGTGGAAAGCATTCGCCGCGACAGGTCTCATTATAGGGGAGCAAAGAAAGAAAGACGAGAGAGAGAGAAGAAAAAGGGGTAGAAGAGGCGAGCGAGCGAGCCTCCTTGTAGCTCGGTGTACACCAGAGAGAACACAGCCATAATCGGATGCTCAAGATTTTATGGCTGTCACCGCCGCATTCCACACTGCAGACGTCCCCGGAATGATCAAGGGCATCGTAAATACTAGTTTGCGCCTGAATTAACCGAGACTCATTGACTCAATTATAGTGAATGCCTTCGGTATCGGCGTTGCCCATATGTGGTCCACAGCTACTGGCAAACCTGCCCGCTATGGGACAACTGACAGGCCATGCGGTTCACTCCTACCGGAGTACTCCTATAACAAGACCTATTCAGTCCGTCGATAGACTCCACCGAGGGAGCTTCTCTCTTCATCGAAACGTCGATGCCGTTCCCGAAGCATCCACGGACAATAAACGACTATTAACACGAGACTGAACTGCGTTATCGCAACGGCAGCCAAGGCTCCTACCAGGAAGACTCCTTCGGATTGACTCTGTTAAAGTCGAACCGCTTGTTCTCGAAGACGATAAGAATTATTACGAGCCCTGCGGGGTTTCGAAAAGCACTGAAGACGAAGTCGAAGTTCTAACGCGGTAGAAAGTAGAAAATTGATGCGGATAGCTGAACGCCAAGAGTAAATTTATGATGTGGCTCGAACAGTTCTCACGATTCACTGGGACGTTAAAGAAGGACTTTATTCGCGGAAAAGGCACCATTCGTATCGACGTCTGCCTCTTCTGCTTTCTCCCCTGTTCCACCTCTTCGTCACCGCAAAGTCTAGAATTGTCATGAAATACGGCGTTTTATTAAATTCTTCGCAAACCGGCGGACCACTCTATTTTCCCCCATGGAGAGAGCCATTGCATCGAATGCTCGGAGAATCTCAGGTACAATTATCATTATCCAGAACTTGCGACTTCACTGACTTTCCCTTGGCTTGCTCCAATGGCAGAGTAATCCAATCATAGTAACCGGTGTCATAAAGATTCTTTACCCAGTAAAATGGAAGCGAGAGATTGCAGGAGTATGAGCGTTTTAGTGTTCCGAAGATCGCAAATCAATTTCCTGCCGCAGAAGGTGTGACGATACCAGTTCCGCTGGTGTCCTAGGGTCGATGCCAGAGGTAAATGCAGGTGCCGGACCCACCTGTATAATGGAAGGGAATCCAGGACCATAAAGTTCACGCAGCGATATATATCGTAGCAGGCACCCACTCAGAACCTGGTGGACTCGCGAGATTTCATCTTTATGTGCCAGCCGGGCTCGAGATATTTCACTGCGAACGAGAGCCCTATCCCTGAAGATAACGATAGGCCAGCAAGCCCACATCTAGCCAACTGAAATTTCCCACCCTTTCGCGCCATCCGCAAGAATTCTCTCTCACTTAAAACTCTTGAATCCAAATCCCTGGGTCACAAATGAAAAATTGCAAATGCTCGATCTAATTCGAAAGATTTTTCAACAAACTTAAATAATAGCGCTGTTAATTTGGAGAGGAAAACTCAGAGTGAAAAGGGTTACTTGAGTAAAGCAGTCTATACAGCCAATAACAGCGCAGAGGCAGTGCACTACTATTATAGATGGCTAATTAGCCGCACGCATTTGCACAGCCAGTAGCTTCCGAGTGAAAGAGGAGGAGGAGGAGGTGGTGCTCGGAAAGATGTCAGGAAGTGATGTGATGGTCGATCTAGCCACTCGATCCACTGGCTCACGAGCCGAATTAATTACCGCTAATTGACAATCAGGTTGTTTCTACCCGCATAGAAGCTTCGGGCGAACGAGCCACCGAAGCTCCGAAACGTGTGTTTTCCTGAGTATCTCGGGGGCGAAGCATCCATGCCCGTATTACTCGGTTCATGTGACACACACGGGTTGTCCAGGCGCTCATAAATATCAGGGACACGTTATTAGTTCAGTAAGTGGGAGTGGATGAAGCCATCGTTCATTAGCATTCACCGGGCGATCTCCATTTTTACTCGACTTTCACATCCATCTCTCTCCAGCTAGTTTGAGATGGTTGTATGCGTCTTTTGTTGGTTGAACTCGTGTGGACGAAAATTGCCGTGGGTGGCGAAGCTATCGAGAGTCGCCGGGCGTACATATACGGGCGAGTAGGTCGCAGGTAAAGCGGATGTTACGTATTCACGTAGCCGCGTGTAACACCCCGATGCGACACGTTTTCTGGCCCGAGTGTAGGTCGATCTGTAGGTCGCCCGTCCGAGACGGTGAATATTCATTCGCGTCGCCGCGCCGGTTCAGGCGTGGGACGACGCTCCACGAAATTCACGATGGAATGAGCGAGCGTAGAACGTCGATCGAGCTGACGACACGCCAGGATCAATGCGATATTGCCGAGCTCAATGGGAATCGTACGCGTTCCCACTACGCGCCGACTGCCACTGCCTTTATTTATAAACTTGGCACCTCGTATACACTCGTCGCGTTTGTAAAGTCACGCAACCTCCGAGAGCTTTCAACGCATCTTACACTCCGATCCTTAACACGCTCCTGAATAATAAGTCGACCAGTTAAGTTCCAATCAATGCTTTCTAATGGGTTAGAATTAATAATAGAATACTAAATCCTTGATGTTGAGTTAACGCAACGGTGGAGCATAGCGAGTTAACGGCGAATGATTAGGAATGTATCCAAAGGCGTGTACGAAGTGAGGTCGTAGTCGAGTCGATTAGAAATTTAATCGGGCGATTGGCGATATCAGCGAGGGAAAGGAATCGGGCGTTAATATCGAACGAAACGCATCGAATTCTCGCGCGTCGACAGCCTGATGAGAGGTTTCTCGGATCTCTGGCCTTGGAGGCTCCGTGATGCTGATGCTCGGATTAGACGATCGGAGAATTGGCAATTGGCCGCGGTTCGCCGAGCAAATAACAAGTCGGTGAACCGCCGCGATTATCGCGTGCACGCACGTGTGTGCAGGAAGGGGAGGCCCTCCTTTTCGCAGACACACGTTTCCATCCTCAGTTGAGGATGGCGAGGTCGCGATATGTCATTCCCGAGTCAGTGGCTTTCTGGGCTCTCGGGTAATCCGGGAAGTTGCAAACGGCGCGCAACCCATCAACCTTTCTCGATACAAAGCTGCATAATGTCTCTCGAGCTGCTCTGGGATATTAGCGGTGCCATTCTAATTGTCACTGGCATCGAAGAGCTGTCTGTCGGTGCACGAGATACGCGCTCAGCTTGAAATCGTTTGCGAGCGCATCGCCGTGCAACATGTACAGTATTACCCGTCGATGCGCCCCGCCGGCCGAGGGGAGATTCAAAGCGGCTTTGGTAGAATCGCTATTGGGAAAGTCCCAATGGCTTCGTTGCAGTGCACTTTGTAAAATTGACGACGTAGTCCCAGTCGACGTGTGCACGATGATTGTCTCGAAAACGGTGATCCCGGAAATCGCACTGCTAAAGTAGAGCTGGCGAGAGCACCAGCCCGGGAGAAAATAAGGCACGTCGACGATAAATTAATTCCCAACCCGGGGGAGATTTAATCGCGAGAAAAAGATTGGTACACGCCGGTAGAGGACAAGCAAAGCTCGTTCGGGCGCACGTAAATCCTGATCATACGTACCGTTTCGTATAAATATTCCCAGTGATCTCTGACGTCACTTCCTGGATAGAACAGTGGTGGCGAACGCCGGCTGAATTTAGCGCAATCAGATAATGTAACTCCGGTAGTGCACGCGTGCACTGGCCGTGCTTCGAGTTTACGCAATGCGAGACCGTATGTATGTACATGTGTATCTGGCAGGCTTATTCCAATGCAGTTGCCCGGTGCATCTGTTCGTGCACTTCTAAGCTGGGCCCGGCATTGCATAGCCGCTTTAATCACGGCTATGCCATGGCTAAAGGGTTCAAAGGAACGGTCAATGATGACGAATCGGGGCTGCCTCGCACGTAATGACACTCCACTCGTAGAATCTGCATAATGTACTCCGATCCGGGTAAAGAACTCCACTTTCTGTCAGACTTTCTATTTTCAACTAAGATTTCTCGATTCATTTTACACTTACCTATTCCATAAGTTGAAATAATCTAAACTTCCAACAACGTCGCTTGATTAAAGCTGTTTGATACTGACGGACGAGATTGCGATTCGTCGTTTCATCGTCGAAATTGCTTGGTCTCTTCCTAGCGTGACAGTATTGGTGCGGCAAGCACCACTTTAAGGGAACGAAGCGATGAAACGGCGTGCGCACGAAGTGGCACAGTTTGACCAGAGATTTAACAGGAGGCAAATTTCCTGTCCCACATCGCGCACCTATGCCCGCATATTTGCGCGCCGGCCTCTCACGAGATCGTCGTGATGGCTGTTTCCTGTATCCGCTTGGAAATCGCGCGGATTCGCTGGCTAATTAGTTAAACGTACCACCGCCGGCCTGCAAAGCGAGCGTTACAACCGACACAAAAGAGGCAGCTTTATTCTTGGCGACAAGTTACTCGAATGATTCAGCGGACAAGATTTTAGAACAATAAGACATCGCTTGTGAGCGGCACACGTGCATCATCGGCCAATAACACTTTTTCTCTTTCGCGCGTCTCGATCGCAATGCTGAACGCACTCGTTTCATTCGAGGCACAGCAGCTTTATTGTTCGCTCGCCAAGCACTATCGGCAGTGAAGGATGTGTCTCGAGATGCGAAATGTTTTCGGCTTCCAGCAAGCTTGACCAATGTGAATGATACTCCGATAAGAATCTAGACATTACCATTAGCCAATTGCATTTATGGTTCCATAATTAGACGAGTCGTCGCGCGGCTGGCTTTCGCAGGAAACGAAGCGTGACATTTCCTATCAATTAGCGGCAATATTCTACCGCCACCGTTGGGTTTCAGTCGTCAGTACTTTCGTGTCTCGGCAGAACAGTGCGCGCCAGACACGCTATCCACTGTTCTTAAATGGATCCGTATGTAAGCAGCTTTCTCTTGGTAATGCGACTTTACCTCATCGATATCACAGCTTTCTCTCTAATCTACTCCTGATATCGAGCGTGCGGAAATTAAGCTTGGGGATGAGAAGCTTGGGAGCACCGAAGGGATTGGAATTTATATTTCGTGAGTGGTCCAAGCCAGGTGGAGAATTCCATGAAGATAGGAAGCATATCGAAAGACTTGGTCGAGCAGGGTGCTCTTAAGCAGTAGTACTAGCAGCGTGAAAATGAGAAATGATGGAGGCTTCTCCTCGCATGAGACCACGTAGTGTCGTGTGGGCAGTCATTGTTCTGGTAGGATGGACCGCGAAGATTTCGAGGGAAAGATCAGTGAGGGAGCTCGCAGCTTCTTGGGATCGAGATCGTATCGGTGTACCAGCACGCCTCGGAAACTCGAGGACTGCCCAGTGAATGAAAGCTGCACGGCCAGCAAGAGCGAGAGAAAAATGAGCCTTTCTTCAGGAATGTTGGAGATAGCACAGCGAAAATTCGCTGGACCAGTGAATGTTGAAAGATCATCATCTTGGTCTCCGCGCTTTAATTATACGGAAGAGTTACACGAGACTCTATTATTAATCAGATATTCTATAAACTTTGTTCTACCGTAGACCAATCGACTTCGTTCATAGTCCATACAGTACCATTAACGCATACCTTTAAACCTGCAATTACTTCCGCGCGTCCAATTACCGTGACATTTACCGTTATTCCGAAGGCATCCATTATCCAAGCGAGGAGTGAATCCTATCGCGCACCCCAATGCCGGGAGGGCCGAAAAAAGGCTTTGATCGCGTTGTCACCGGGGATGACATCGTTATTTTTTGGTGGGCGCGACTGGGACGATGAGTGAGAGTAGAAAAAAGGAAGACGAAGAATAAGAGGCACAGGGTGTGAAGTAGATGGTCGCGCGCGCGCGGTCGTGCGTTCGATGCGTCGGGATAACGCACAATTAGCGACGTGTAATTAAGAGCGCATGGAGCCGGAGCCGGAGGAGAGTCGGAGAGGTCGGAGAAAGTAAAAAGGGTGGGTCGACTGTGATACACATGTATATGGGCGCGTGTCTGCTACGGGGATGCGAGAGGGCGAGGGTTGACGATGCCGGGTAAAAGGAAGCGAGAGACAAAGTTGACAGTGAGATACAGAGAGACAGGCAGACGAGTCAAAGGGCGAAAGGAGAGAGCGGAGAGGAGCCGGAACCAGCGAGGCCGAGCGCGCTAGACTGCTTGGCGCGAGAGCGCGGCTGTGTCAACCCACGCATTCAGCTCGGTGCGCTTTAACTCCCGATCCAATGTATGTATAGCGCGCTTTTCTACACCGCACGTACGCTCAATGCTGCCGGCCATTTTTCACTTTCACGCATACGACTTTACTGGGCTAGGATTTTGCCGGGCTCCCCCGATTTACCCCGCTGCACCACATAGAGGAGCCTCAAGGTGCGCAAGTAGTTCACCGCGCTCTCCCTCGTGCTACGAGACTTTTTCCCGGCTAGCGACGGCATTAGGGACAGGACTAATTAGTCGTCTCGCTTCGAAAGACATTGCACGTGATAACTCGAACATACGTCGAGCGCTGTCAACATGTAGTATCATTCAATTGGCAGTCAGAGCAGTTGAGCGTTCCTGTTTGACGAAGATGTGTTCAATGATACTCGGAAGAATGTCGTTGCTCACTTTTCACAAATGGCTCATCCTGTCGCGCTCGCATTAACAAGGCTTCGATTAAATTTTCTCAATGGAGTGTCGTGTCGAGGCTGGTCAGAGGGCTGTTAAACAGGCTGTTACTCCTGGGAAAAACTGGTCGGTGCAAGTGGGGAACGATCACGAAGTCGTATCAGTGATAGTAGTGCACCTTGATGCGCACCTTAGTTAATGCAGTGGTCGCTGCGGTTTCAACTTCTCACGACGCGTATATGCATCGAGTCTCAGTCAGCCAAGGAACGGGAGAACCAGGAGGCCATTTGCTCGTAAGAGGACGTTTAATGCATATACGTGGACCGCTCTTACCGTCGATCGGACTAGATGCCCAAGCCCTTAATTAACTCTATAATCAAAAATGCAAATGCACACGCGAGAGGAATATCTTACCTCTATGAACATTCTAGGAACTCAGATTTCTCGGAAATTGGTTTAGATGACTGGGAGAGTTCTATTTCGTAGAAAATGTCGCGGGTACTTTGCCTGATTTGATGTGCGGCTGTCTCTTTCAGGAATTTACATGACTACCGAATGTTTTGATTACTTAATGATCCTGCAAATGATTTATTACCACAGAAGCAAGTCGGTACTTGGACGGTACGTCGTAGATTTTGCGACAAAGATAATAACGGGTTGCAGATTCGATCGTAATATTCAGCCGGCTGCTGGTGCTCCAACGAGTAATTATAGTGAAATTACCGGTTTGAGATACGAATATAGGAAACCGTTTCCATTGATCCGTCAGTATATCTCCTTGGCGATTCATGTGTTATACACCAACTAATTATAATCACTGACTTGCCGCCTCTATCATCTTCAGACGATCCAGCAGTATCATTACTCTTTTTCCACTTGTTAGGTGAAACTTTTGCACTGGCCTTCCACGTGACAATCATAAACAAAATTCCCTTCATCGTGAATTGTTAATATTCATGGATAAAATATTGCAAATGTATTTAATGGTTCCCTGGATATTTCTGTATATATTTTCCCGCTGTTTCAAACATATCTGTGTTATTAGCAAATTAGACAGAATCTTCATCAGATTATCGTGTCTGTATTACGTTAAAGTTGAATACTTTCTCGCTAAAACTCCTAATCGCGTTTCGATCGAGCGCTCACTTGTCGTGCTGGGCGTACAGGAGCAATAACTAATTGGCATCTCCGCTGAGCCGGAACACATTAATATTAATGAGCGACATGTTCCCGCTTCGCCTTTTTAATAAATCCCATTCCTGCATTTCCCCCGCGGTTTCTCCCTGGAACACCGACTCCCTTCTTACGAATAACGTATTTATGGAAATGGCGTACTATCAAAACAAGGTAGTTTCCAGTAGGAAAAACGATATCGTCTCGGGTCTTCCGACTGATATTACCGCCGTCTTAACTTTAACTTCCTTGCCATCCTTACCTCGCACTGCTTCCCCATGTACATTTCATAGCAGTTCTACGTTGTTGCATTCCTGACAACCGGTTAAAATACGATGGCGAAAGGATAGCGACTTTACAGGCGGGCCCGAAAACTCGGAATTTCTGCGTGTAGTTTGACAGGACGAATTTCTTCGAATTTTTCGCGAGTTGCTAGGAAAATCCGCGTTGGGAGGGCTGTCGATGTCCCAAGGATTTTGTACGCTACGTAGATTACGGATGGTTGCCAGAGGAAAAGAGAGCGAAGAGGAGAAAATAACAGGCGGAAGTAGTATCCACGGTATCCACGGTGAGACGCATTTTCGTAGCAGCTGCCAGAGTTCTCAGAGCTTTGACGTTTCATCGGAGACATCGAATATCGGTGGCGATGGGAGCCGTATAAATACATCCTTCGAACCTCTCTCTGCCTTCTCCTTTCCAACAAGTTTAGAGCTGACACTTAAAAATTCCAATTCCAAACTTCTAACGCTCCAACAACGAAGATCTAAAAATCCAGCAAGAAACGCAAGCTCGCTACGATGTCTCCTATATAGAATTATTCCCTCGTTCTCGTCTCCCGGTTTACCACGGGCGATACGCCTCGGGGCACTGCTTCAACTCCGATGTTTTTTCTCCTCTCGACTTTTGTCTCGCAAAACTCTCTCTCTCTCTCTCTCTCTCTCTCTCTCTCTCTCTCTCTCTCTTTCTCTCGGTACACGTGCGCGCCGAAGAGGCACAGACACTGTAACCATGACCTGGATAGAATGGTCGGTAACATTTGTGCTTGACGTCGCTCTCTAACAACTAACAACCCTCGTAATTTACATTCCTAGACAGAAGGGGATACGGCTCGTTCTACACAACACATCACCACTAATCCCTCTAATATAATACATGCAGCTCGCAGTACCATTTTCCCCGTTACTCTCTCCCGATTAAATCAGCCTAGCTGGGAGAGGTTCCTTGGAGAGCGTGTACGATGTTGGCGTAAGGACGAGAAGCGTGTGCCGACTAAAGCCGTAGGAATACCGGCAGCGAGTGTACCTTAAACAGGCGTCGTATAAGCTACTTAGAGTAGAGAGAGCTCGGGGCTCCGGTCAGCCGAGAAGATAGAACACATACTCCGGAGTCAGTGTGTATCGCTCGGTGGGCTTGCATTCCGCAGGCTTGTCTGTTATCTCGAATACCAGCGGCTATGCCGCCGGCGTATTCATAGGTGGTAGCATTGGCGGGAACGCACTTACGGAAGCCGGCCTCGTCTACCTACAATGAGCCTGGATCCGGCGGCTACCACTCTATGAAGATGTACAAGGAACTTGGGTGGGAGAGGAACAGCTCCCGTCAGCTTGCCTTCTCTACCGAGAAAGAGAGAGAATCAGGGAAAAGACGCGTGAGAAAGAGAGGAAGACCGAGTGTGGACAGGATGAATGTGTTCTTTAATGGTATTCATCGCAAACACACTCGGCAAGAGGATGAATGGGCCTTAAGAACCTGATGCTAACACCTCGCGACACCACCACTGAGAATACCTGTGTTGTGAGATGCGGCTGCTTCGCCGCCGCCGCCACCGCCGCCGCCGCCGCCGCCGCCGTCGCCGCGATGCGAAACTCGATCGGGTGGGGTGATGGTATTTCTTAAGCACAGTTCCCAATAGCTCGTCTCACTGTCTATCTCTGTGATTTCGTTCTCGTTCCTCTACTGAAAGTCTCCCGAGGATCGTAATAAATCAACGACATAAATAATTGGAAACCTAATATCATCCCAGGTCTGAAAAGGTTAAAACTATCTATGCGAATAAGAAACATTTACGATTGGTGAACATGAGCCGATATTAACCATTCGCCATCTCGTTTCTCGATCGTCCATGTTTTATCGGCACTTCATGAAACTTCGATGATTCATTCAACCGATACGAAATTGGACATACAGGCAAGTGTAACGGAAATACCTTGTCATTATTCGCCAGTTTTTGCACACTCCGTACTACTAGCGATAACGCGAGGCTGATATTAGCAGAGGTAAATCGTTGGCTGGATCATTTGCCGAGCTTAAAACATTCCTGCTCGGCGTGGCAAGCGGTAATATTGGAAATCAGCATTCCAAGCTATGCCGTGCGAGCTTGCTTCCTCCGCGTGGGTCGCGATCCCGATTGCGAGGTGCAGGCATAACTTATCAGTGCGCGTAGCTCATCCGTCATTGCATCCTACGTTCACTGGGGCTTCAATAGCAATAAACGCAGCCTCCCTCGGGGCTCGGTGCGGTGGTCGCACGCGAGTACAACAATGTTGGCATTAGCATTTTCAATTAACGCGTGGTGGTACCCTCGCGTCAATTAAGACCGGTTTCTAGGAGGTCGGTCCCCCATGCGCGTTGCTCTCGTCCGACCGCACGCAAAATCGAATACGTCGGAATCGATAAAATGGCCTCGAGTGTACCATGAAATAATCGAGGCGTATACTGAAATGGGTTTCTCGGTATCCGTCCGCGTCCCTTTATAGAACGTAGAATAGCGCGTTCTATTTTTAAAGCCACCTTCTTTTTTGTTACCAATGCGAATGTCTTTGGTGGCGAAGGCGAAGAGGTAAAAAGCTATCGGTAAGGGTAGACTGTGTACTCGAAAACTGTCAGGCACTTTCGGAGTGTGCTCGTTTGTCTGGCAGTGTGGTTGCCCGGTTGAAAAGCCTTCATGTAGAACAGCTCAGAGTCTTGACGGCGTCGACGTCGAGGCAGAGGGGCGGTGGGGTGGTTTTGCAGTGAATCGTCGCTGATACGACTTCGCTGCTTAGCGGACGTCTGACAGGTAACAACCTGGTGCCAGAAGAGGAGCGTCTCGGCATGCTCGCATCGTCCCCGTCGTCGAGCCACTCCGTTTTGTAATTGCACTCCGAGGGAAACCCAACGAATGAGAGAGTATGTGGACCGACGACGACGTGCGCGTTCTCCTCGCGAGGATAAGATAGAGCTCTCTCCGTGCCGATGTTGCCCGTTTAATCTTGCACAAGAAAACGTGTTTCAAGCCTCAACGGACGAGTCCTATTCCACAGCATCGAAAACGAATGGACGTCGGATAATCCTCGATAGAGGTACTTCATGTATGTACTTTGTATACTAGCCCGACCTGACTCGCCAAAGATTGCTAGAGTGCACTTTCCAGATGGCTCTGCCAGAGATTAAATGACGGGCAATTAGGAAACTATGATGTCTGTCGTATTTCATGATATCACCCTATTATTCCTACTTGCATCAGTCAAGCTCCTGTCTGTATTGGATACATAAATAGGAAATGCGAAGAGGATTGGAGTATTGGAAATAGGAGATATAAAATCGAGAGATATTGAGAGCGTAGCTCGTGGGAAAATACTTCATGTCCCCGACGGCACTACTGGAATGCGTCGGGCGGGCCGGTGCTCGAGATTTCTTGTTCGCGCAAAGAACTTTGTTTCCTGACAGAGCGATCGAGTCGGTCGAGACGACCCGAGTCCCGGAGCGTGCGTGCCTGACAGCGGCTGAGGTCGTTACCTCGTGAGAAAGTCGTGTCACACTGCTAACACGGGAGGAATGGACTTCTCGAGGCTCGCCTTTATGCATTTTCATTGTCGCCTTTCCAACCTCAATGTGAATAATTAGCTCGCGCCCGTTCACGCCAACTAAGTCCACTCGTATTTGAAAGTGTGCAACACATCCATTGGTGCCGCATTATGCCGGCTGTGGCAGTTCGATCAATTAAAGTAGCTCGTAAAGCAGGGTGCGCGTGTTCGGGCTAGCACTGATCACTGGAAAAAGGCAGCGGTGGAAATCCAATTAAGATTCCTTGGCGCCACCCATTGCCAGTGTATCGTATTTATTCGATTGCATATGCAATCCATGTCACTTAGTATTCGTTGGATAATAAATTACATATTCACATGGCATCATCGCTATTGTAACTTATTACGTGTAATTCCTGTCCTTCGACTTTTTGTCGCACTTCTTTATAGTCTTCTTATATCATTTGAAAATGACTGAATGTCTAAATTAATCATTTGATTTCTTGCTCGTCCGACCCCGTATCAATTAGCACCAAGTATTAGCTAACAAGCAATAAAAATGTTTTTGTACTATTCGAATCCCGTTTGGTTTATGATAAATCTGGAACCAAGTTAGTCCACGTCTCTTAGCTGACTATTATCGCCGATTGCGTGGAGAGTTAGTCACCAATTAGACCGGCTTTAGTTATTGCAAGCGTGCAATAACGGGACGTGGGTGACGCTATAATAAATAATTTCCTTTTATCTGCCTTTCGCTTAAG